>MU739446.1:73892-161881 GCA_026770625.1 Nicotiana glauca
CAGGTAGACCCGAAGAAGATTGAGGCAGTCAAGAATTGGCCTCGACCAACTTCAGCTACTGAGATTCAGAGTTTCTTGGGATTAGCAGGATATTATCGTCGGTTCATGGAGGGTTTTCATCTATAGAAGCCCCGATAACCAGGTTGACCCAGAAGGGTGCCTAGTTCAGGTGGTCAGACGGGTGCGAGGAGAGCTTTCAAAAGCTCAAGACAGCTCTGACTACAACACCGATATTGGTTTTGCCCACAGGTTCAGGACCTTATACAGTTTATTGTGATGCTTCTCGTATTGGGATTGGTGCAGTATTGATGTAGGATGGCAGAGTCATTGCTTACGCTTCGAGGCAGTTGAAGATTCACGAGAAGAATTACCCAGTCCATGATCTAGAGTTGGCAGCCATTGTACATGCGTTGAAGATTTGGAGGCATTACTTATATGGTGTGACGTGTGAGGTGTACACGGATCACAAGAGCCTCCAGTATTTGTTCAAGCAAAAGGAGTTGAATTTGAGGCAGAAGAGGTGGTGGAGTTGTTGAAAGATTATGATGTTACTATTTTGTACCACCCGGGGAGAGCCAATGTGGTGGCCGATGCATTGAGTAGGAAGTCCGCCAGCATGGGTAGTCTTGCTTATGTTCCGGTCAGTCAGAGACCGCTTGATTTGGATATTCTGACCTTCAAAAATCGGTTTGTGAGGTTGGACATTTCTGAGCCTAGCCGAGTTTTAGCTTGCACGATTGCTCGTTCTTCATTATTGGAGCGTATCCGTGATCGGCAGTTTGATGATCCTCACTTGTGTGTCCTGAGAGACACTGTGCAGCGTGGAGGTGCCACAAGGGTGATTTTAGATGCAGATGGTGTTTTGAGGTTGCAGGGGCGAGTATGTGTGCCAAATATCGATGGGATTCGAGAGTTGATCTTAGTAGAGGCCCATAGTTCTCGGTTTCTATTCACCCGGGCGCCGCGAAGATGTATCAGGACTTGCGGCAACATTATTGGTGGCGTAGGATGAAGAAGGACATTGTTGCATATGTGGCTCGATGTTTGAATTGTCAGCAGGTCAAGTATGAGCATCAGAGGCCTGGTGGTGTGTTTCAGAGGATTGAGCTTCCCGAGTGGAAGTGGGAGAGGATTACCATGGACTTCGTTACTGGACTTCCGGTGACCCGGAAGAAGTTTGATGCTATTTGGGTTATTGTTGATAGGCTGACCAAGTCAGCGCATTTCATTCCTGTTGCCACCACCTATTCATCGGAGAGATTAGCTGAGATCTACATCCGAGAGATTGTTCGCCTTCATGGGGTGCCAGGATCTATCATTTCGGACCAGGGTACGCAGTTTACCTCGCGCTTTTGGAAAGCAGTTCATCAGGAGTTAGGCACCCAGGTTCAGTTTAGTACAACATTCCATCCTCAAATAGACGGTCAGTCTGAGAAGACTATTCAAATATTGGAGGATATGCTCTGAGCATGCGTTATTGATTTTGGAGGCTCTTGGGACCAGTTTCTACCTTTAGGGAGTTCGCCTACAACAACAGCTACCATTCCAGCATTCAGATGGCTCCTTATGAGGCATTGTATGGCAGGCGATGTCGGTCCCCAGTTGGATGGTTTGAGCCGGGAGAGGCTTGGTTATTGGGTACAGATTTAGTCCAGGAGGCCTTGGATAAGGTCAAGATCATTCAGGATAGGCTTCGTTCGGCTCAGTCGCGGCAAAAGAGTTATGTGTATCTCAAGGTTCGAGATGTAGCTTTCATGGTTGGTGAGAGAGTATTGCTCCGTGTATCGCCTATGAAGGGCGTGATGAGATTTGGGAAGAAGGGCAAGCTTAGCCCTAGGTTCATTGGCCCATTTGATATTTTTGATCGCGTGGGACATGTGGCTTATAGGCGTGCCTTGCCACCTAGCTTGTCAGCCGTGCATCCAGTGTTTCATGTGTCTATGCTTCGGAGGTATCGCGGCGATCCTACCCACGTGTTAGATTTCAGCATTGTCCAGTTGGACAAGGATATATCCTACGAGGAGGAGCCGGTAGCTATTCTAGACCGGCAGGTTCGACAGTTGAGGTCGAAGAGTTTTCCTTCAGTGCGTGTTCAGTGGAGAGGTCAGCCTCCTGAGGCATCGACCTGGGAGTCCGAGTCTGATATGCGGAGCCGTTACCCTCATCTATTTCCTGACTCAGGTACTTCTTTCTTTTGTCTGTTCGAGGTGGAGAATGTGACGATCCAAAGAGTCATCACCGTATTTATCCCTTTCTCCGTACTTCCGAGGCCTTGGAAACCTCGCTTGTGGTTACCTCGATTTGCGTGTGCAGTCCGGGCGCGGAGCCAGAAAGTTTTTATGTTAAAATATGTGAATTATGTGAAAAATTTGAAGAATTTTGATATTAATATTGATATAGTTGACTTTGGTCAACATTTTTGGTAAAGGGACCTAGATCCGTAATTTGATGGTTCCGGAGGGTCTGTAGAAAAATATGGGACTCGGGCATGCGTCCGGAGTCGAAATCCGAGGTCCAGAACCTGAGTAAAAGAATTTTTCTGTTAAATTGTTTTCTGAAAATATTACGGAAAAATAGAAATGAAAATGAGTTAGAAAATATAGGAATCGGGCTCGTATTTTGGTTCCGACGCCCGGTACAGGTCTTAAATATGCGTTAAGCACTTTCTGTGAAGTTTGGTTGAAAAAGGACGTCGTTTGACGTGTTTCGGATTATGAGTTCCAAATTTGAAAGTTTATGAAGTTTAGAATAAAATCATGAGTTTTGAGGCTTGATTCTATGTATATGATGTTATTTTGGCGATTTGATCGCGCGAGTAAGTTCTCAGGATGTTTTTGAGGTTTTGTACATATTTGGTTTGGAGCCCCGAGGGCTCGGGTGAGTTTTGAGTAGGTCCCGGGAGGGTCTTGGACCTAGCAGATATTGCAGGTTCAGTTGCAGAACCACAACGTAGCCGCGGCACATTTCCGCGTGGTCCGCGTTGGAAGCCGCGCGGCCGCGGTGCATTTCTCTGCGGTCCGTGTGGCTAGGTTAAGAGGACCTGTAGATTTTAGGTCGACCAGCGCGGCCACACAACAAGTTCGTGCGGTCCACGCTGGGAGATTCAGAGAAGGCCCAAGGTACAAGTCCACCAGCGCGACCGCGCACCAAATCGTGCGGTCCGCGCTGGGCAGGTTCAGGGAGTCGTTTCCCCTCCCTTCCTTGGCGCGGCTGCAGGTTGTTCTTTTGCGGTCCGCGCCGGTTCTTCGGTGAAGCATATAAATCTGAGATTTTAAGTTATTTTACACTTTTTCAAAACCCAAAAACATAAGAGGCGATTTTCCAAACGATTCTTCTTCTTCAAAACAATTGGTAAGTGTTTTCTAACTGATTTTCTTTACTTCTTAACATCTTTAAATATAATTTCAACTTCAAAACAAAGATTTTAATGGGGGAATTCGGGAACTTAGGGTAGCACCTAGGGTTTCAAAAATTGGGGGTTTTGGACCTCAATTTGGGGTCCGATTCCTAAACAACTTATATATCTAAGCTCGTGGGGGAATGAGTAACCAAGTTTTGGTTCGAACCTCGGGTTTTGACCATGTGGGCCCAAAGGCGTTTTGGAAATTTTTGAGTAAAACTTTGGGAAATTCATTTTTTGCATTCAAGTTGATTCAATTAGCATTTGTTGATACATTTAAGTGATTTGTGACTAGATTCGAGCGGTTTTGTGGTGGATTCGAGGGGTAAAGCTATACTAGAGGCTTGAGTGGATTTTTGGAGCATTTGAGGTAAGTGTTTTTTCTAACTTTGGCTTGAGGGATTAGGATTAGGGTATTATTTGCTACGTGCTAAATGTGGAGTACAGGGTATAGGCATGGTGACGGTTATCTGTGCACTGGAGTCTAGCATGACCGTGAGTCTTATATGTGTTGGATTTGGATTTAATGGTACATCTTTCTTGCTTGGGTTGATAAGCATAATGTATTGTGATTGGTTTGGCTTTTGGAGCACTGGCTCGGACTATAAATTGTTACCCGAGAAGTAGATGATTAAAAGTGGAACGTGTAGCGATTAGTCCCTTGCTGGGACGTAAGTAATTATTGTACTCTCCCTTGCCTGTATTCTCCCTTGCCGGGATGATTGAATTGTTAATTGTATTCCCTTGCCGGGATTTTCTTGTGACTGTTGTTACTCCCCTCACACTAGATTTGCGGTCGTTGTTTGGGTGAGTTCTTGGTATTGGATATTGAGGATCGGGTTGCACGCCGCAACTATATTGATTAGATGTTGAGGATCGGGTTGCACGCCGTAACTGTATTGATTAAATATTGAGGATCGGGTTGCACGCCGCAACAGTATTGATTGTTGAGGATCGGGTTGCACGCCGCAACAGTGGTATATGTTGAGGATCGGGTTGCGCGCCGCAACGGAGTATGGACTGTGTGTATTGTGTTCGTACGTAGAGACTTCCTGTGTTCTCCTTATCAGTTGTTGTTGTTCAGCTCTACTTCTTTATCGATAAATTATATATTAAGATTGTAGAACCCCATAACATGTTTTCCCCTCCCCTCTTTAAATGTTTAAAATAGTGTATTTCCTGTTATTGCATATATATATCTGTACATGTTATTAGCGGTAGGTCCTGTCTAGCCTCGTCACTACCTCGCCGGGGTTAGGCCAGGCACTTACCAGCACATGGGGTCGATTTTGCTGATGCTACACACTGTGCATTTCTTTTGCACAGATCAGGATGCAGCTTTCGGACCGCAGCAGTACTAGATCGGGAGCAGACCTTCAGTCCATGGACTCTTGAGGTTGCCTTGCTGACGTCCTCAGGCCCGGAGTCTCTTCCATCTTTATTCAGTTTGTTGACTCTTGTATTGAAACTGACTGGTATGATTTCTTTCAGACGTTGTATTTAGTAATGTTAGAGGTTCGTGAGCTTGTGACACCAGGTTCTGGGTAGAGATATGTTTCAAATTTCCGCATTTTTGGTTTCATTTTTATTAAGTTTAAAGTCTTCCGCACTTGTTTAATTGAATTCCGTTTATTTATATGGTTGAGATTTATCAGAGAGTGTTTAAAGTTTGGCTGGCCTAGCTCCATTACTAGGCGCCATCACGACTCCCGATGGTGGGAAATCCGGGTCGTGACACACAACTACAGGGGCAGTTGATAATTTCTCCTTAAGGGTGTCAAAAGCTATCATACAATCACCTGAAAAATCAAACTTAACATCTTTCGTCAAGAGGTTAGTCAGAGGTTTTGAAATCTTTGAAAAATTCTTTATGAACTGTCTGTAAAAACCTGCATGACCAAGAAAGCTTCTAATGCCTTTAACAGTTGTTGGAGGGGGTAATACTGCTATAATATTAATTTTAGCCTTATCAACTTCTATCCCGTTAGCAGTGATTTTATGTCCTAAAACAATTCCCTCTGTAACCATAAAATGATATTTTTCCCACTCAGAATCAAGTTTGTCTCTTCACATCTCTTAAGAACTAAAGTCAAATGGTAAAGAAAATCTTCAAATTTTTTGCCAAAGAGTGTGAAATCATATATAAAAATTTCAAGAAATTTCACTCATGTCAGAAAAAATTGCTGACATGCAACGCTGAAATGTAGCAGGGGTGTTGCACATACCAAATATCATTCTTCTATATGCATATATTCCATGAGGACATGTGAAAGTTGTCTTATCCTGATCTTCGGGTGCAATTGGTATTTGGTTATACCCTGAATAGCCATCAAGAAAACAGTAAAAACCATATCCTGTAATTCTTTCTAACATTGATCAATAAATGGTAAAGGAAAATGATCTTTTCTGGTAGCATCATTGAGACGTCTATAATCAATACAAACTCTCCATCCTGTAATAGTCCTCGTAGGTATGAGTCCATTATTTTCATTCTTTATAATTATCATACCTCCTTTCTCTGGTACTACCTGAATTGGACTTACCCAAGGGCTATCTGAAATTGGGTAAATAATACCTGCCGCTAGAAGCTTGACAATCTCCCTTTTCACCACTTCCTGCATTGGAGGATTCAATCTCCTTTGGGGTTGGATTATTGGTTTGTAGCTATCTTCCATGAGGATTTTATGCGTACAAATTGCTAGACTAATCCCTTTGATATCCTCTACAGTCCGCCCTAAAGCTCCTTTGTGTGGTTTTAAGACTTGAATTAGTCTTTCTTCTTGTTCTGCAGTCAAAGAAGATGAAATAATTGTTGGAAATAGTTCTTGCTCAAGATAAACATATTTTAAATGAGAGGGAAGAACTTTGAGTTCAATTTTGGTTGAACTTCTTCTGATTGCATCTCCTTATCCTCTGAATCTTTTTCCAGTATTTCAGCTTCTCTCCTAATTGTGGGATCATCATATTGTGCGGTGCCTAATTTGGTCAAACATCTTTCCATTGAGTCTGAAATTAATTGATCAGCTTTGAATTCATCTGCAAGATCACTAATTATGTCAATAGAAAAGCATGAAGATGATGCCTCATCTCCTGAAAATCTTAGTATCTTTTGCATATAAAAAATGACTTTCTTCATTAACTCTCAAGATTAGTTACCCTTGATGACATCTATGATTTCTCTTCCTGTAGCAAGAAATGGTTTACCCAAATTATCGGTTCATCAGGACATTCTTTCATTTCAAGTACTATAAAATCTACAATGAAAATAAACTTATCAACTCTTACAAGTACATTTTCAATTATTCCCTTAGGTTTCTTAGTACTTTGATCTGCAAACTGAAAAGAGACACCTATATATTTCATTGCACCAAGATCCAATTTTCTAAAAATAGAAAATCGCATCAAATTTATTGAAGCTCCAGAATCACTAATGGCCTTTTCAAAATATACTCATCCCAGAGTGCATGAAATGGTAAAACTGCCAGGATCACCAAGTTTTTGTGGTAGCTTATTTTGAAGTATATCATTACATTTTTCAGTAAGCATTACCACATAAAATTCTTCCAATTTCCTTTTACTTGAAAAATTTTCTTTCAAAAATGTAGCATATGAAGGCATTTGCAACAGAGCATCAGTAAAAGGAATGTTAATATGAATCTGTTTTAAGATTTCCAAAATTTTTGCATATTGACCATCAAGCTTTTCACATTTATTTTTTGTGGAAAAGGAATTGTCACAGATGGGGTAGCCATTTTTCAGAATTTTTTTCTTCCTTATTCTTTATTTTTTTCTCCTTTGATGGTTCAGATGGCTTTTCAAAATTCTTACCCTTGTCTACCTGTTGTTCTGTCTGATTCTTTTCTTGTCTGTCTGCATAAGGTTCATCTAGTTCCTTACCTGACCATAAAGTGATGGCCTTAAGGTGCTCCTTTGGATTTTTCTTTATATTGCTTGGTAATGGACCCTGAATCTTTTATGACACAAGAGCTGCCAATTAGATTAACTGAATTTCCAAATTTTTGAGGGATGAATTTTGGCTTTCCATATTTTCATCAGTGACCTTAATATACTTGTACAAAAGGTCATCAAGACTTGAATTAGCTTGTTGGGGCCTTGCTGGTATGACCCTGCTTGTTGATATGGTCCTACTTGCTGATAAGGTCTGTAACTCGGTTTCCCATGATTTTGACTCTGGTATTCCGACGGACCTTGTATCTGTTGTTTCTAGAAGCTTTGAGAGTTTTCTGCACCATTTGGGTTACTCCACTGAAATCCTGGATGCTTCTGTGACATTGGACTCCTAAAAGGATATGGCTTGTAACCGATGACATTAACTTGTTCCTCCATTTGATTGGTTGCTTGGCATTCATGGTTCTAGTGGTTTCCTCCGCACATGTCACAAGCCTCAGATTGGTTTGATTGTTGTGTATTCACCTGAAAAGATTCAAACTTTTGTGCCAAAGAAACAATCTGCTATGTTAATGTATTTGAAGCATCAACCTGATTTACTATAGCAGTTTTTTTTAATTATTACACGCTCAGATGGCTATTCGATAACATTCTCAGAAATTTCATTCAACAGTTGCAATGCTTCCTCTGTATTTTTTCCCATTACAGAACCTCCATCAGCTGAATCTATCACATTTCTAGCAGATGGTTTTTGCCCGTGATAAAAAATATACAATTGCATATGTTTAGGAATGTCATGGTGTGGGCATTTTCTTAACATTGCTTTTAATCTTTCCCAAGCTTGATAAACTGACTCAGTGTCAGTCTGTAAGAAATTAGATATGTCTTGTCTTAACTTAGTTGTTTTAGCAGGGGAAAAATATTTGTTTAAAAATTTCTGAGTCATCTGGTCCCATGTCGTAATGGATCCTTGAGGCAAACTTCGCAACCAAGTCTTAGCATCTCCTTTGGAAGAAAAAGGAAATAGCCTTAACTTGATATCTTCAGGAGGTACTCTGTAATGACCCTAACCCCCATCCCGGTCGTGATGGCGCCTCTCATGAATACAAGGCTAGTCAAGTAACCCAATTCAATTTTTAAAGCAGTTAAACAACATAAAAGCAGTCTAAAACATGGCCAAATGATAATAAGTAGCGGAAATACAACCCGACATAGCCCTAACCGGGGTGTCACAAATCACGAGCATCTAACAGTACCAAATTCTCAAAGGTAACTACTGAGTTTAAAATACTGAACTAAGACTGTAACAGAAACAGATAGAGAGGAGCTCCAGGTTGCGAAATGCCAACAACTATCTAAAGACTCCTCGAAGATCTGCTTGATGTTGGAATGAATCGGCACTCGAGAGCGGGACCAGCTACGCCTGAATCTGCACACAGGGTGCAGGGAGTAAAGTGAGTACTCCAACTCAGTGAGTAACAAATGTGAATAATGACTGAAAGTAAGAAAATAGGTAAGGCACAAGGCATTCTATAATGAAGCAGTAAAATCATTTAAAAATAGTAAACCACTGAAAAGACAAGTAAAATCCTCTTTCAAAAAGTAAACAGGTAATTAACTGACAATTAAGGTACAATAAATAAATAGAAGCTCCCCCCTCGGGCACAGTATCACCACATCCGCCCTCGGGCTCAATCTCACATTACAATGGGTACCCGCGCTCACTGGGGGTGTACAGACTCCGGGAGGGGCCCCTACGGCCCAAGCGCAATAACAAGCCATCTCGTGACATCAAATCTAGTCTCTCGGCCTCATATCAATCAAGCCACCTCGTGACGTATATATTTCAGACCCTCGGCCTCCAATCAGTACTAGTATTTCCTCACAATATAGGCCCTCGACCTTACTCAGTCAAAATACTCACAAGCCCCTCGGGCAATAGTAAAACAGTGTTTCTCAACCCAAATGTCATTTAAAAATATCATTTAAGTTTCAAAACCAAGTAAAAATAGCTGAGTAGTAAAATAGTGAAAATTAACATGACTGAGTTCAAATAGTAAGTCAAAATAGTGAGGAAATATCAAATAAAAGCCCAAGGGTTCAAATAGTTGGCACGAAGCTCAAACATGGCATTCAGCCCAATAAATGATGATAGCAAATAGTTTTCAATCAAATACACGGTAAAAGCATCAATCGGGATGGACCAAGTCACAATCTCCAATAGTACACGACCACACGCTCGTCATCAAGCGTGTGCCTCACCTCAATATAGCACTACGATATGCAATGCAGGGTTTCAAACCCTCAGGACATCATTTGCAATAATTACTCACCTCGAACCAGCAAAATCTCTAGCTCGCGATGCCTTTGCCCATCGAATTGGCCTCCATGCACGTCAAATCTATCCAAAAATCAGAATGAAGATGTTAAAATATGCTAAGGGAATGAAGCCCAAGCGAAAATAATCAATAATTGGCACAAATCCCGAAATTACCAAAACTCGATCCCCTGCCCGCGTCTCGAAATTCAAAATTTTTTATATCAATAGATTCCTAATCTCCCCACGAGTTCATACATATCAAAAGTGTTCAAGTCCGACCCCAAATGGTCCTTCAAATCTCAATTCAAAAGTCTAATTTCTCAAGCCCTAGTTCTTCAATTTTTGGCTTAGTTTTCATGATTTTGTATGTGGAATTCACATAATAATCGAGTTTTTTAGTCCAAGAATCTTACCTCCCAACGATTCCCCTTCAATCCCTCTTCAATCTCCTTAAAAGATCTCCCTAAATGGCCAACTATGGAGGAAATAAACTTCAAAATCGCGGACAAGATGCGTTAAAAACATTCTGCCCAGGTCTGACTTTCCTTCTTCGCGAACGTGGTCAACCCCTCGCGTTCGTGAAGCACAAACTAATGTTGACCATCTCTTGCTCTACGCGAACGCAACATGACAGCCGCGGATGCGATGAATTGTTCAGACCACTCATCGCGAACGTGCCTACCCTTAAGCGAACACAATGAATATTTGACCTTAAACTACATCTGACCCAATTCCTCTACGTGATCGTGAAGTCCTTCTCGCGAACATGATTTACCCATTCCCAACCCTCCGTGAATGCGAAGCCCTTCACACGAATGTGAAGGCTTAATTACTGGCCTTCCTCAACTGCCTCTTCGCGAACGCTAGGCTCTATTCGCGAACGCGAATGGTAAAATCCCTGCAATAGCTGAACAGATTTTCTACAACTTCCTTAACTCAAAAATGATCCGATTGACCACCCAAAATTTACCTGAGGCCCCTGGGACCTCAACCATAGGCAACAACATATCCTAAAACCTTATTTAACCTTGTTCCAATCATCGAAACACCTCAAACAACATCAAATCACCCAAAACACATCGGATTCAAGCCTAAGTTTTCTAAAACCTTCCAAAATACGCTTTCTTTCAAAAACCCAACCAAACCACGTCCGAATAACCTGAAATTTTCTACACACATTCCAAATCACATAAAGAAGCTACCGCAACTCTTGGAATTCAATTCCGACTTCTATATCAAAATTTCGCCTATCAACCGGAAATTGCCAAAATATCAACTTCTCCAATTCAAGCCTAAATCTACTCCAATCTCCAAAATCCATTCCGATCACACTCCTAAGTCATAAATTACCTCCCGAAGCTAACTGAACCATCAGAACTCATATGCGATCCCTCTAACACATAAGTCAATATCCGGTTGACTTTTCCAACTTAAGCTTCCTTAAAAGAGACTAAGTGTCTCAAACTTTACCAAAACCATTCCGGATTCAATCCAACCAATCCCGATACCTCAAAATATGGATAAAGAAAACATAAAGAAGGAGAAATGGGGGAAATAGAGCGGTGACTCATGAGACGACCGGCCGCGTCGTCACATAGTCCATTGTACTTAGCAGTTTCTACAAGTTCTAGAAAGTCAATTAATTGACTATGTGGGTCTTCACTTGTATCACCAGTAAAGATACAAGATTGTTGAATTGTCTGAATTAGGCCGGTCCTGATTTCAAAGTTGTTGGATGTCACTGGGGGCTTCCTAACACTAGATTCACAGTTGAAGCGATCGGGTCTAGCATAATCCTTAAGGATTCTGTTTGTTGGCCTTGGTGCCACTTCATCAAATTGCTCCTCTACATGGACTGGTGGTGGAATCCCAAGTCGGTTAATGTCTTCTACTTTTTGGTTTTCCATTTATGCACAAGTGGCTCCTTGAGAAGACGATGTTTGTTCTATCCTGCACAAGAAGAAATCTTTCAATTTTAGGATCGTAATTAGCCAACTTCTTTATAGAAGAGCGGGTCATAAGCTACTTAAAATTTCGGAAAAAAAAACTTAACATTAATTTCTAGTGTAGTACTAGTAATTAATAACTAAACTAAAGTAAATTTCAAATATAAATAGTTAGTGAAGAAAAACAAATACCACAATATTATAGATAATAATAGTAGTAATGTCTAGTAAAATAAAATAAAAATATAAAACTGTGAAACTAACAAGTAAGCATCAGTAGTAATAGTAACAATGAATTAAAATAATATAGTATTATTAATTATAAACAAAAGTTGTACTAGTGAATAATAGCGATCAGTAAGAATAACATTGTAGAAGTACTAATACTAAGAATAATAATATAATATTACAGAAAAATAATTATAACTAAACAATGATAAGAGAATAATAATATGTAACAACAAACTATATTGAAAAATTTAAAAAAATACAATAGGTGATAGTACTAATAATAATTACACTAAATATAATGAAGGAAAGCTAATGATAGCAACAATAGGAAGAAGTACTAATATATATATATATATATATATATATATATATATATATTTATTTCTTTTTAAAGTGCTTTTACAAAAATAAAATAATAATATTAATATTACAGTAGTAGTTATAGTACTACTTAGTAATTAGTGATAATAGTAACAAATAAATAACAATAATAAGGTATCTCAAATTAGTAACAAAATACTTAATCTGAAGTAGATGTATGCCAATCCCCAGTAACGGCGCCAAAAAGTTTACGAGGCCAATGTGTATAGGAATTTCCTGCTCGTGCTTTGTCAAATTCTAGTATAGTTTATGATATCGTCCCACAGAGATTGAAAAATCTATTCTACATACTTATAATATTTTAGCTAGTATTTGAGAGAATCAGATTGATGAAAGGTTTGTGTAATTAAAACTTGTTAAATACTTAACAAACTTAAATAACTTTCGAAAGATTTATAATTTAAAAGAGTTGGGAATCGTTGAATTCACTTGATAATATATTATAATAAAATCTCACTTTCTACATGTATTTCTCTAAAGGATAATTTCTTATTGCTAATACAATTATATCTTATCTCACCAAGAGTTGATCAACTAATAACACTCTGTGAGGTTATGTAATTAATTGAGTTAAAACTAGTGACGGTTAAACGGAAATATCTTTTGGTCTGAATTGTGCTAAAAGATAGTAAAAACTTCGTGAGAATATTTTTTACTAAATCAATACTCCTACGACTACAATTCCTCCGTGAGAACTAAAATTGAGGCAAGCAAGATTACTGACTTTTAATAATAGCTTACTAAAAATTACTCTCACTTCACTATTTTATTCAATAGTTATTATATATTAATTTTGCTCCGTGAGAATTACAAAATTAATATAAGAATAACTTAAAGATAAAATATATAAAAGTGATAACAATGATTAGTTAAAAACTATTATTATAGCACAATATAAAATATAAATAGAAAGTTTCAAACTAAGAATGTATTAAAATTGAGATAGTATTATAATATATATATATATATATATATATATCAAGCTTCATCAACTATCTCAACAAAAGAAGTTGCTCCATTATGGAGTAATAAAAACTAATTTAGAACAAAGAACTTATGAAGGAATATTATTCTTCTAAAATAAACACAACTAGTAGCAAATACTAAAGACAAAGAGAGAGACCAAAGATTAGTTTTCTCCCGTAAGACTCAATGTCTTCTCTTCAAAATTCACACTCTATTTATAGAGTTTTTATCACGACCCAAACCCCGCTCCGGTCGTGATGGCGCCTCTCATGAGGACAAGGCCAGCCAACCAACCCTATTTGCCTCTTTCAAAAATAGATAAACATGAATAAATAATTTTAAGGATGATTCAATAATATTACTTAGCGGAAGTACAACCAAACACAGCCCAAATCCGGGTGTCACAAGTCACGAGCATCTATAAGAATATAATTCCACTTTACAAGTCTAGAAATACGCTGAACATAAATAGTGAATAACATAGAAAGACAGGGGTGTTGCGAACGCTGGCAACAACCTCGCTAAAACCTCTACAACTCTGCCTCCACGCCTGCCAATACCCACTACCGGGTGAATAAATACCTGCAACTGCACGCGAGGTGTAGGGAGTAAAGTGAGTACTCTAACTCAGTGAGTAGTAAAAGTAAATAATAACTGAGCAGCAAGAAATCACGTAAAGCAACCAACATGCTGTATAGAAGCCGGGTATAATTTTCTGAGAAAAATAGTGTAATCTGTGAAATCTTTAAAAATACCTTGGCTCAGTTTAAATCTCTTTTGAAGATGATTCTTTCAATAGTTACGAAAATGATTTCAAACAATTAGTGCTGATAAGCATAGAAAATCCGCCCCTCGGGCATAATTACCACATTATAATAGGTAAAAAGATAAGTAAATATGCACGATGAGCACATAAAAGTATGCCCCTCGGGCACATCTCAAAACAGTACCAGCTCCTCGGGCACAATATCAATCGCTCAAAATAGTATCAGCCCCTCGGGCATATTATCACATCACTCAGAACAATATCAGCCCCTCGGGTTCAGTATCAGTCACACAATGCAACAACATCCCCTCGGGCTCACTCTTAAATCACATGGGTACCCGCGCTCACTGTGGGGGTGCAAACTCCGGAGGGGCTCCTACAGCCCAAGCGTTATATCATCATAAGGCCTGAAAGCCTGTACATATCAACATGAGGCCTGAAAGCCTTATGACAATACACTCGAGGCCTGAAAGCCTCCTCACATATCGCTCGAGGCCTGGAAACCTCCTCACATATTACTCGAGGCCTGAAAGTCTCCTCACATCACTCAACATATCCTCACATATGGCCTTCGGCCTCAATCAGTCCAAAAATAATCATAAGCCCCTCGGGCATCAGTAAAACAATAATGCTCAGCTCAAACACTAGTTCAAATATCAGTTAAAACTCAAGGTTGAGTAAAAATATAGCTAAGTTCATGAAACAGTGTAATTCAAATGGACTGAGTTCAAATAATATTTCAAATAGTGAGGAAAACAGTGATGATAGCTCACAAGGAGTTCAAACAGTTGGCAATAAGCTCCAAGTATGGAAATAAGCCCAAGTCATAGTGAAAAAAACAACAACAAGTCATAGTCACATATGCAGTAAAGTATCAATCGGACTGGACCAAGTCACAATCCCTAATAGTAAATGACCCCGCGCTCGTCATCGAACGCGTGGCTCATCTCAACATAGCACTACGTTGTGCAAACCCGGAGTTTCAAACCCTCAGGATATCATTTACAATCATGACTCACCTCGAACCGGCGAGATCTCAAGCTCGCGATACCTTTGCCCCTCAAATCGGCCTCCACGCGCATCTAATCTATCCAAAATCAGAGCGAATACATCATAATAGGCTTAGGGAACATAACCCAATAGAAAAGAATCGAAGAACATCGAAACTTACTAAATTTGCAAAACCCAAGCCCCAGCCCCACTTCTCGAAAAACAGAAAATTTAACATCAATGGATTCCTCATCTCCTCACGAGTTCATACTGTAAGCACGTGATTTTTGCCCTATATGAAAAATACTCCCAAAAATTCAAGATTAAATAGTTTTGTGTTGTTCGTAATTTTATGGATTTTTGTGTTATTTTTCTTTTATTGTTTGCACTTGTGTGTGCATGTTTATCTTGTTTTAATTAATTAAAAATACAAAAAAATATGTTGCATTTACATTTAGGATTTAATTGTTCAATTAGGAATTAACTTAACCATGTTTTGTTTTTAAAAGAAAGAAAATTACAAAAATATATATTTGTTGTATTTTTGTCATTTAATGTACAAATGTGTGTTTTAGTTTTAATTAATGTTTAGCCTTGTGTGTTAATTATTATTGAGGATTAATTAATATCTTTTTAAGTTAATTTTGATTTTTGCAATTTAATATAGGAATTTTGGTATTTAGGAATTAAAAAAAGAAAATGAAAGAAAAAAAGAAGAACAATTGAATGTGAACAAAATCATACCTGCGCCATCATTTTTGGACCCCAAAGTCAGGCCCAAACAATCAAATGACCCAACCCAATTGCCTGATCTCTCAGAACGGCCAAACGACGTCGTTTCAGCGTCTTAAATCTGGACCGTTGATCAAACAGATCTAGCGGTCCAGTTCAGTCCCAGCGTTGGTTGAAACAACGCTGTTTCAGGTGATCATATCTGCACCATCCATTCCTATTGATCTAATGGTCCTAAGCTTCCAGTTCAACCCGGTCCATCTCAACCGGGTCGACCCGATCTCTTAATGAGACCAAACGTTGTCGTTTCCCTTAAATGAAATGATCGAGGCCGTTGATCATGATTGATCCAACGGCCAAGATCAATCGTTCCCTTCCCTATATAAGCCTAATCTCCTACCCAGCCCCCCAATCCAAACACCCCCCTCCCATCCCTGCTCATCATCTTTCTCTGAGAGACGAGCTAAGAGCAAAACCCTAGCCGCCTTAGATTACCTTCGCCTGAAATCCGGCGGCAACAACGCCGCCGGTCACCAAACCAACACCCTAAGACCATCTGACCACCCTGGTTCCAAATCCACCAACAGTTTAGCTCAAATCTTTCGGGAACTTCTCGAATTTTCAATCGAAGATTCGAGCCAAACCTGGACCTACCCCAATCCACTTTAAATTCACACCACAACACCGTCTGACCTCCCTCATACCCTAAATGCACTTGGTTTGGTTCAAATCTGGATAGAAACGTTCGAGCCCCAAATCGAACATAAGAACCCTAGAAATTCCAAACTATGGAATCTGTCCAAATTAAAGGATGATTTGGGGTCTAATCGACCTTAAACTGAGAACACTCGATTAAGGTCCGTTCAACCTCAAAGGTGTTCGAGTCTGAGTTCGAACCTGGGTCGTCTAGATTTTGAGTTTCTGAGGTAATTTTTCCTCTCCCTTTGTTCTATTTGTGCTCTATTAATATCTGTTTATGTGTTTAGTTTAGTTTTAATTAATTTTTCAATTTTTGTATCAATTATTCTGTCCATCTCCAGACCTTTTATTTGGTCGACTTTTCTTTTGTCCATTGTTAAATATGTGTTATAAACTATATATTCGATTTGAATAATGTCGTCGAATAATTAGTTTCATAAGTCCCATGTTTCTGTCCAAAGCCATATGAATCACCCTATTTGTATGTTTGATTCTGTTTTTTGTCACCAATTGTGTATGTGTAATCGATTAAATAAGTGTCATCAATTAATTTGCTTAAAAACTAGAAAAAGCATGATAGTAGTCTATTTCTGTTCATTTCAGTGTGCTTACTATCCTGCCTTTTTTCTGTGCCAATGTTGTATTGAAATGAACCTGCTGGTGTGTTCAGTTTTCATCTTTGAAACCAAGCAGCCTGTTCATTTATATGTTACACTTTGTTCTCTTTGGTTGTTCACTTGAACCTCAATTCTTGATTCATAAATGCTTCAATTTAGCTTGACTTTAGCAAATACCTGTTTGATTAGTTGGTTTGAGTTGATCAGGATTGGTTCCCAATATGATCAACTCATTCCATCTGATTGACACCCCTTTGTGATCTGATTTTTGAGTTGGAATCACTGTTTGAACTTAGGTTGTGAATTGGTTATGGCTGTAGATAGGTCAACCAAAAATCAGTTTTGGGTTTGAACTTATATAGGTTCTAACATCAGATTAATAAGGCTTAGGGTAATAAAGTAATTTTTATAGGTTTAAGGGGTAATTTTAGGAATCAATAGAGTTATAATCAGTTTAAGCTTAAGGGTCTGCCTAGTGGGTTATTAGTTACCCTTAGTTTAATACCAGTGGGGAACCAAACATAAGAGCATGGGAATTAAAAGGAATACATTAATAACCCATGACTCTTGAATGAAACAAATAGGGACAAGGCATGCTACAATGGGGAACCAAGTGTGGGGAACCAATTTAGCTTGCATCAAGAAGACATTTAGGAGTGTGGAATTAAAGGGGTATGGGCAGAATTAGTTCTGATGGTTTCAAGGCAGACCTTAGAGGTCTGTTTTAGGCTATAAATAGAGTCGTTTAGGACTAGAAAAGGGCTGGCTTTTAATCTGGGGAAGTCAGAGAGAAAGAGTGAAATTTGGGCTGGCTTTTTAATCGAGGGAAGTCAGACAGAAAGAGTGAAAAATAGGCTGGATTTTGGAACCAAAAGTTCATAGTTAGAGAGTTAAATTGGCTGGTCTTTCAATCTTCAGAGGTCAGTTTAGTTCGAGAGTTAAAAGAGAGTGTCGAGTTCTAAAAACTGAAAAGAAGAGAAAACCGGAAGTCTACTGTTTCACTGCATTGTTGAGTCAATCTCTGCCTTCTGTTTTTGGTTCTGGTTTTATTCCTGGGTCACTGATTCCATTTGGTATTGCTGGGGTTTCAAGTGGTTTTCCTAGGTTTGCTATTTGGTTATTTGCCACTGTTTCATTGGGTGTTGCTGGAATTCTGCTGTTTGTTTATAAATCTGTTACTGGGCCAATCTGTTATTGAGTTGCTGGCTATTATCGTTGTTGTTGCTATGTTGCTATTGCTACTGATCTTTCTACTTCTTGCATTTGTAAACATTTCCAGGTACATGTTCGAATCCTTACTCAAAAATTGAATAAAATGGCTGTTTGTTGATTCTGAAATCTGCTTGCTGGATATCACACCTTAATATAGCTAGATAAATATTGAATGTATCTGATTATATATAGTTAATGTTGAGTTGAATGTAAATTTGGGACTTCATTTATGAACCGTTAACCAGGATATGATTCAGTTTGTAGTTGTTTTCGTTTTTGGTTTAAACGTGTAACACTAGGAAGTATTATGAGTTTATATCTTGACTGGGGTTCGAACTTCTAGTTTTGAAAGTAGGCTGTGTGAATAGCGTTTGCATAATTCATTCCAGTTTGGATGTGTTTATTTGAATACTAGTTAACAACAGGTTACAATAGTCTGAACTTCAAGTTAAACCAAATGAGCATGCACCCCTCTCATGATTATCCTGAAGTTACTTGTAGTTTGAACCCGTAGATAGGTCTGATGTTTGTTAACAAATGTTATTTCAAATAGTCACCATCAAATATGCATGAGATAGATATAATGAATTAAACAAAATAAGAATAAAACAAACAAAATAATTGCCTGATTCACTGATGCATTTGTAGAATTCTCTAGTATATATATATGAATTGCATTTAAACGTGATCCAGAGTTGTTCAATAAGCTGAACTGGACGGGCCATTTGGGACTATTCTCATTGGATGAAGCCCATATTTGGGTATCCTTTCCCATTCACACAAGCATCATTAAAATGGCATAGGTCCAAAATTAAAGCCTAATGTTGGAGCTTCTGAATTCATCCCTTACTTGGAAAATTTATTGACCCTTGAACAATAACGTTGAATGAGGATTTTATTTTAGACAAAGAATATAGAAAGATTATAGTCACTTTTGGGATTACCTTTTAAAGATGATGAGATGAGCCTCGCCAAATAAAAATGCAAAATTGCGGGGCCCTAAAAAATGTATATATTAAAATGCTTAGATCTTGGGACGGGTTGTTTAGCAAATTTCCCGACCTTCCCTAAAATAATAATGCGTTAGTCTCTTTAGGCGCGTGTTTAATAATTCTACCTTCTTAAACTTGGGTGCACATTTATGTGACCCAAATCCAAATCTCGACGAAGCCAAAATGTGTCGATAATCACGGGTACATTAATTGTGACGTGGTTCGAGATGCATTTCCATGACGTTGTAATTCTTTTTAAAATAATGAATGAGATGAGGCTCGCCAAACAAAACACACAAGCTGCGGGGCCCTCTATACATGTTTGTAAAGTACTTAGACTTCGGGATGAGCCGTTTAGCAAAATTTTACGGCCTTACCCAAAATAATGATACGCTAGTCGCTTTAGCCGTCTTTAATAATTTACTTTATTAAACTTGGGTGCACATTTATGTGACCCAAATCCAAATCTCAACGGAGTTGAAGTGTGTCAATAAACAGGGGTACATTGATGTGACGCGGTTCGAGATACGTTTTCACAACGTTGCAATTCTTTTTTAAAATAATAATAGTAATATTAAAAGCGGTTAAAGGTTAAAATTTGCACATAAATTAAAGCATGTTATAAGTCAGATATTTAAGCTAAATATGACAGTTGAGCGACCGTGCTAGAACCACGGAACTCAGGAATGCCTAACACCTTCTCCCGGGTTAACAGAATTCCTTATTCGGATTTCTGGTTCGCGGACTATTAAATAGAGTCAAACCTTTCCTCGATTCGGGATTCAACCGGTGACTTGGGACACCATAAATCTCCCAAGTGGTGACTCTGAATCTCTTAATAAACGAATCCCGTTTCGATTGTCCTTTAATTGGAAAAACTCCCTTTACCACACCCTTCGCGAGGGTGCGGTAGCGTAAAAAGGAGGTGTGACAGCTCTGGCAACTCCGCTGGGGACAAATGACCCAGAACCACTAGTTCAGGGTTAGAAATTCAAGCTTGTGATAAATTGTTGTATTTTGGCTTTATTATCTGATAGTTTCATATGATCTGTGCTTAATGTGCAAAATGATGCTTATTACCGCTTTGATACTATTTGACTGTACATATAAACTGTGTCGAACCCTTCTCTTCTTACCTCCGGGGATATGCTCACTGGTTGAGACTCCCTATTCTGTTAGTGTCATACCTTGAAATAAGAAAAGGGCTCGGACAAGTTACAAAGCCGAACGATCTCGCGGGTCCCCGGTACGTAGCCCCCTCCCCGACTCGAGTTGTCCGCTCGGGTACACTATCTGGAACACATACCCAGGTTTTTGACCTAGAATAACTTGACTTCATGCCGGATCCCTAGTAGGAACGCTTATTTACATCACGTTGCATTTGACTTAGGGGACTCAACATAGGGGTTGGGTCCGTCTATGACAGGTAACCTGAAATGAAAAAGACCATCCTGCTGCATCATGTTTGTTTTATGCATTTATTTGCTTCAGACTTGCATGCTGACCGGCTTGTGAAATCGAGAATTTTTAAAAATTGTGAAAAAGAAAAAATAACAGTGTAGAGAGATAACTACTCATTTTTAGAAGAAGAAAAAACAATGTCCAAGTAGTGTCAAAAATCTGCCGAAATTTTGGGAAAATAAAAAAAGAGGAATGTTTTTTTTCAATTTGATTTATTTGAAAGAAAAAACAAAAGAAAAGAGTCTTGTTTTCAAATTCAGTTCTATGGGCAGAACTATGCTGGTTTGATTCTCACCGGATGTGAGATACGTAGGCAACCCTCATCGGGTCCAACCTCCCCTTTTTGCAAAAAATAGNAGCGCTAAAAGGTCGTGTTTGCAATACCGGATCATTTATTCTAATTTAGAAAATAAGAAAAAGAGTCTTGAATAAATTTGGTGATGTCGTTTGTCAAAAATAGCCGAATGTTCCCGAAAGGGACGCCGGAAGGCTGACTTTGCATAAACAGCCACTTTTGGGTCATTTTTTAGAATTTGGCCGGTTGACCCACACAGCCTTAAGATCTTCGTCCCCGAGGCGCTGGAAGGCCGTGTTTGCAATATCGGGTTTTATTTTGAAAAACAAGAAAAAAGAGTCTTAAGTAAGTAGGGTAATGCTGTTTTATCTAAAATAGCCGAATGTTCCCGAAAGGGACGCCGGAAGGCTGACTTTGCATAAACAGCCACCCTTGGTCATTTTTAAGGTTTTTGACTGGTTAGCCCACTCAACCTTAAAATCTTCATTCCCGAGGTGCTGAAAGGCCGTGTTTGCAAAACCAGGTCTTTTATTTTTAATTTGAAAAAAAAAAGAGTTAGTGGGCAAGTGAATGTCGTTGTGATTTTTGGTCAAAATAAGCCGATCCAGCTTCGGCAGTGTATTAAACCACTCTTGCCGAAATAGCCTTAAAATATCTTTCAGTTGTCGAAAGGCTATTTTCGTAAAAGAACGAACAAGTTTGTAAAATAATCCTTCCCGGCCTCAAAATTCATGTGAAATTGAGAAGGGGCCACGTTTGCAAAAAATAGCCATTTGGTTAAAATTGGCATATAAGGGAAGAAATTTGTCAGTCTGTTTTTTTTAAAAAAATTTGTATTTCTATTGATTAGAGTATGTGGGTCGTTTAATGTTCAAGTCTCTATCTTGTCTTTCACCAGAGTCTATTGGTTCGGTCCAAGTTTGTCAGTTTTTTAATCATTGTAATCCAAGTGTGTTTTACTATGAAAAATTAAAAATTCCAAAATATGTTTTATTGTCTTTTTTACCTTGCATTGGCCCGAACTACGCAAGGTCTGATTCATGCGGGGTCATGATACGTAGGCAATCTCCATAAGATTCGACCACAACTATATATGTATATTTTTAAAAAAAAAGAAAAAAAGAAAAAGAAAAATGTTGATAATAATAAAGACCGACCGAGTCCATTCTAACATGTTTTGTTTTGGATTATAGAGAAAGTATAGGTAGTTGGTTGTTGTTCCTAAAATAACTCTTCCCTTCAACACAAAGTCAAAGGACAATGGCAGAGAACCTCAGAACTGAGTGGGTTGATACCGGTGCCCAAAAGCAGCTGGCTGAACAGGACACTGGCTTGGCTGATGAAGCGATTTATTGAGAACAATGGGACGAAGACAGTGTGAAGGTCCTAATATTATTGACGCATAAGTCAGTGGCTGAGATGTCGTGCTTGGTAATTGGGAAGACTCTACATTTATTGGTCAACAAGAGTGGCATTTTGGTGGCTTATTTTATTGTCATTTCTGTTGTCCAGATTATTTCAGGGATGTAATTTGGATATTGTCTTGTAAATCAAACCCTTCTATCTTTCGATTTTGCCCATTTCCGTTTGGTTGTAATGTCTCATGTTAGTGTTGTCTAGGTTTGTTCTAAGGGTTGTAACCCTAATTTAGTTTGTTTATCTGGTTGTTCAAACTGTTTCATCGTCCAATGCAATATCCTATTTTATTTTATGTTTAGTCATTTTCTTTTACTTTTCCCTTTCTATAGTTCTTTTTCTATCAACTCTAGTGAAATGGCATGCGCACGTAATTTTGGCCTAATCTTAAAAGTTAATCATGAAGCAAATGAAAGATGATCAGGGCATTTAAAGGAAATAAGAACAATTTGAGATTATTTGGAGCCCGAGTCATGTGAAACTGGGGCAAGTAAAAAGAAAACCGTTAAAGACAAGGTGGCCAAATTGACATAGGGTCGTTCATAATAGTGAAAATGAGAGTGTTGCCCAACAGTGCTTTAAAGATATAGCGAATGTCTAATTGCGTTGTTTGCACTTGGCATGTTTTGAATATTGGAATGACGAAGGCATTTTGTTCTGCTATCTAAACACTTTATCCTTCGTTAACCCCTTGAGCCTTATTTGTTTTCTTTCATAGCCCTCCTTCGGAATCAGTAGCAAAGACTAGAAACACAAACGTGGAAGATAAAGAAAAAAAAAGAAGAAAAAGAAAAACAAAAAAAAAAAAGGGAAAGGGAGAAGAAGAAAAGAAAAAAAAATGATAAGTGAAAAGAAAAAAAAGAAGGGAAAACTAGAACAACGAGGAATTGGGAACTACGTTTGACCTGATTCCTCAAAGAGGATACGTAGGCACTTCACAGCTCGGTCATAGTGTAAATAAAAATTAAAAATCCCCAAGAAAGAAACTGGGGCAAAGGTTGTGTTTTTTGTAAAGAAATCTAATTTCGAAGGTTGTAAATTTTGAACCCAAATTGATTTGTTTTTGAGCCTTCAAATACCTTTTCTTTCTAGCCCTATCCAAATCCCACATTATGGTCCAAAGAAAGACCTTTCGATCAGTCTTCAAAAGAGGCCAAATTGGGCAAATGAGAGGGTCTTATCGGCAAGCATAACACTCTGATCCCCAACAGAAAAGACTCTGATCTCCAGCAGAAAAATATGAGAAAGTCTCAGTGGTAACACCCCCAATCCCCAGATGAAAAGTAATACAAACGAGAGAGTCTTGTTGGTGAAAACCTTCACAGGCACCATGAGGCGATTGTAAGCTAAGAGAAATCAAAATGAGAGAGACTTGATAGTGAAAACCTGTGGGCATTACAAGTCGAATAAGGGTGAGAATCAGATGGGAAAGCCCTAGACGAGGATTGTGAAAGGCGAATTAACGACGGAAGATATGCTCTATGTGCATGTCATGGCCATTAGAGTTGGTATCCGCATTTGATAGGTTTTTATTTTATAGTTTTTCTTGTTAGAGAGTCATCCTCTTCCTTTGTCTTTTATTTTGTTCCTTTTATCTTTCTACTTTCATCAAAAATTCCCCAATAGAATCTGTTTGTGAGAAATGACTTCAGAATCTGCCATCAACTTTCCAATTATGCAAGATGAGATCTAACTAGTGCACTTGAGTGGTATGAGTCGGGAAGGAACAAGCGCAAGGCCAGTGTCCAGAAGGATATTCCCCAGCAAGAGGAGATTGACAGAAGGATAGATCAGTGTCAAAGAGGATATCTCTAGCAAAAAGCGAAGGTTAATGACCTCAAGGCCAAGGCCAATGAGACTCAAAGGTCGGGGAAATGCCAGTTCCCGAGCTATGCCACAAAAGAAGAGGGATATCCCCAGCAGAAAAGGAATTTTCAGTGACAAGGATGAACGAAGAAAGTGGTTCATCTATAAAACATGCAAGATCTTCAAGCAAAGTCACTACCATAGGAATGTGGGGGGTCAGGATACAAGTGGAAAACAACGGGGAGAGGTTTGTGAACAAGGAGTCGTCAAGAAGGTAGGAAATTACCGACCAAGTTTCAAGATGGCCAGACGACGCAAGGCAGGGCATGTCATGCTAGGACCAACAAATAATACCATCCCCAGCAAATAACATCATTCCCCAACAAATTTTGGGGACGCAGAGCAGGGAAAGGAAAAAGGGAGAAACCATCCACGGCAGGAGTGGCACAACCACTCACCACGTTTTAAACTAACAAAATTTTCTTTGATTTGAAACAGGGAAAGAAAATATTATTGATAGCGGAAAGGCATGCCACAAGGAAGATCACAAAAACGGGGGCAGAAAATTTTCTGCCATTGTTGAAAATTTTCTCGGAGAAACGAGGAAATCAATTCAAGTTATAAGGAAAAAAACATCCCCAGCAGGAGTGGCACGACCACTCACCGCACTTTAAGCTGACGAAATTTTCTTTGATTTAAGAACAGGGACGGAAGCTATGTCCATATCAAGATCTCTACATCATATCAAGTTTTTTGCGCTGCATCAATCTTTGTAATTACCAAANTTTGGGTTCATCCGCCCTCGAATAGGATATTATGAGACTATCCGCCCTCAAATAGGATATTATAGGACTATCCGCCCTCAAATAGGATATGATGGGTCTATCCTCCCTCAAATAGGATATTATGGGACTATCCGCCCTCAAATAGGATATTTTGGGTTCATCCGCCCTCGAATAGGATATTATGGGACTATCCGCCCTCAAATAGGATATTATGAGACTATCCGCCCTCAAATAGGATATTATGGGACTATCCGCCCTCAAATAGGATATTATGGGACTATCCGCCCTCAAATAGGATATTATGGGACTATCCGCCCTCAAATAGGATATTATGGGACTATCCGCCCTCAAATAGGATATTATGGGACTATCCGCCCTCAAATAGGATATTATGGGACTATCCGCCCTCAAATAGGATATTATGGGACTATCCGCCCTCAAATAGGATATTATGGGACTATCCGCCCTCAAATAGGATATTATGGGACTATCCGCCCTCAAATAGGATACTATGGGACTATCCGCCCTCAAATAGGATATTATGGGTCTATCCGCCCTCAAATAGGATATTGAATTTAATCCTTTCTCAAAAGGACATTTAATTTATTTCGACCTGAGTGGTCATGCTTGTATAAACATTGCCAAAATATATATTTTATAAATTATTGCCAAATGCATTTTATTTTCAAAGTTGTTGATGAAGTCAGGAGCCCACCTGAAGAGAGGAGAGGCAATTTTATTTTTAAAAGTTGCTGTTGGAGTCAGGGGCCCGCCTGTATAACAGAGGAATGCATTTAAAGTTAAAATCAGAAGGCAGTAATACGGAGAGTCACAACAAAATACCCCCAGCATAAATTTCGCCGCAGAAATCAGAAGGAAGACTACAAGAGCAAGTTTGAAGATAGATAAGATTTTGTAATTCCTAGTTTAGTCTAGCCTCTTGTTTTCTTTTAGCACGGTGTAATAAGGAGGTCGGAAAGCAGTAGTAACAGCAAAATTACGGTCCCATGGTAGTCCCAGCTACCAAAACTTCCCGAACTACATTGACCTGATTCCCTTTTAGCCAGGGATATGTAGGAGACCTTTTGAAGCAAAGGTTCGGTCAAATCTTTTCAAAAAATGCTTCACACGGAGTACTCAAACGGGCAAAAAATCGCTCGCTCACTTTATCTTTGTACGAAAACTCTTCGTGTTTTCGGACAAAGAGGGGCAGTTGTAAGCACGTGATTTTTGCCCTATATGAGAAATACTCCCAAAAATTCAACATTAAATAGTTTTGTGTTGTTCGCAATTTTATGGATTTTTGTGTTATTTTTCTTTTATTGTTTGCACTTGTGTGTGCATGTTTATCTTGTTTTAATTAATTAAAAATACAAAAAATTATGTTGCATGCACATTTATGATTTAATTGTTCACTTAGGAATTAACTGAACCATGTTTTATTTTTAAAAGAAAGAAAATCACAAAAATATATATTTTTTGTATTTTTGTCATTTAATGTACAAATGTGTTTTTTTAGTTTTAATTAATGTTTAACCTTGTGTGTTAATTATTATTAAGGATTAATTAATATCTTTTAAAGTTAATTTTGATTTTTGTAATTTAATATAGGAATTTTGGTATTTAGGAATTAAAAAAAGAAAATGAAAGAAAAAAGGAAGAACAATTGAATGTGAACAAAATCAGACCCGGGCCATCATTTTTGGACCCCAAAGTCAGGCCCAAACAATCAAATGACCCAACCCAATTGCCTGATCTCTCAGACAAACCAAATGACGCTGTTTCAGCGTCTTAAATCTGGACCGTTGATCAAACAGATCTAGTGGTCCAGTTCAGTCCCAGCGTTGGTTGAAACGACGCCGTTTCAGGTGATCATATATGTACCGTCCATTCCTATTGATCTAACGGTCCTAATCTTCCAGTTCAACCCGGTCCATCTCACCCGGGTCAACCCAGTCTCTTAATAAGACCAAACGTTGTCGTTTCCCTTAAATGAAATGATCCAGGCCGTTGATCATGATTGATCCAACGGCCAAGATCAATCGTTCCCTTCCCTATATAAGCCTAATCTCCTACCCAGCCCCCCCAATCCAAACACCCCCTCCCTTCCCTGTTCATCGTCTTTCTCTCAGAGACGAGCTGAGAGTAAAACCCTAGCCGCCTTAGATTACCTTCGCCTGAAACCCGGCGGAAACAACGCCGCCGGTCACCAAACCAATACCCTAAGACCATCTGACCACCCTGGTTCCAAATCCACCAACCGTTTAGCTCGAATCTTCCCGCAACTTCTCGAATCTTCAATCGAAGATTCAAGCCAAACATGGACCTACCCCAATCCACTTCAAATTCACACCACAACACCCCTGACCTCCCTCATACCCTAAATGCACTTGGTTTGGTTCGAATCTGGCTAGAAATGTTCGAGCCCCAAATCGAACATAAGAACCCTAGAAATTCCAAACCATGGAATCTGTCCAAATTAAAGGAAGATTTGGGGTCTAATCGACCTTAATCGAAGTGTTCTCAGTTGAGAACACTCGATTAAGGTCTGTTCGACCTCAAAGGTGTTCGAGTCTGAGTTCGAACCTGGGTCGTCTAGATTTTGAGTTTCTGAGGTAATTGTTCCTCTCCCTTTGTTCTATTTGTGTTCTATTAATATCTATTTGTGTGTTAAGTTTAGTTTTAATTAATTTTTCAATTTTTGTATCAATTATTCTGTCCATCTCCAGACCTTTTATTTGGTTGACTTTTCTTCTGTCCATTGTTAAATATGTGTTATAAACTATATATTCGATTTGAATAATGTCGTCGAATAATTAGTTTCATAAGTCCCATGTTTCTGTCCAAAGCCACATGAATCGCCCTGTTTGTATGTTTGATACTGCTTTTTTGTTACCAATTGTGTATGTGTAATCGATTAAATAAGCGCCGTCAATTAATTTGCTTAAAAACTAGAAAAAACATGATAGTAGTCTATTTCTATTCATTTCAGTGTGCTTACTATCCTGCCTCTTTTCTGTGCCAATGTTGTATTGAAATAAACCTGCTGGTGTGTTCAGTTTTCATCTTTGAAACCAAGCAGCCTGTTCATTTATATGTTACACTTTGTTCTCTTTGGTTGTTCACTTGAACCTCACTTCTTGATTCATAAATGCTTCAATTTTAGCTTGACTTTAGCAAATACCTGTTTGATTAGTTGGTTTGAGTTGATCAGGATTGGTTCCCAATATGATCAACTCATTCCATCTGATTGACACCCCTTTGTGATCTGATTTTTGAGTTTGAATCACTGTTTGAACTTAGGTTGTGAATTGGTTATGGCTGTAGATAGGTCAACCAGAAATCAGTTTTGGGTTTGAAATTATATAGGTTCTAACATGAGATTAATAAGGCTTAGAGTAATACAGTAATTTTCATAGTGTTAAGGGGTAATTTTGGGAATCAACTGAGTTATAATCAGTTTAGGCTTAAGGGTCTGCCTAGTGGGTCATTAGTTACCCTTAGTTTAATACCAGTGGGGAACCAAACATAAGAGCATGGGAATTAAAAGGAATACATTAATAACCCATGACTCTTGAATGAAACAAATAGGGACAAGGCATGCTACAATGGGGAACCAAGTGTGGGGAACCAATTTAGCTTGCATCAAGAAGATATCTAGGAGTGGGGAATTAAGGGGGTATGGGCAAAATTAGTTCTGATGGTTTCAAGGCAGACCTTAGAGGTCCGTTTTAGGCTATAAATAGGGTCATTTAGGACTAGAAAAGGGTTGGCTTTTAATCTGGGGAAGTCAGAGAGAAAGAGTGAAATTTGGGCTGGCTTTTTAATCTAGGGAAGTCAGACAGAAAGACTGAAAAATAGGCTGGATTTTGGAACCAAAAGTTCAGAGTTCGAGAGTTAAATTGGCTGGTTTTTCAATCGTAAGAGGTCAGTTTAGTTCGAGAGTTAAAAGTGAGTGTCGAGTTCTAAAAACTGAAAAGAAGAGAAAACCAGAAGTATACTGTTTCACTGCATTGTTGAGTCAATCTCTGCTTTCTATTTTTGGTTCTGGTTTTATTCCTGGGTCACTAACTCCATTTGGTATTGCTGGGGTTTCAAGTGGTTTTCCTGGGTTTGCTATTTGGTTATTTGCCACTGTTTCATTGGGTGTTGCTAGAATTCTGCTGGTTTTTTATAAATCTGTTACTGGGCCAATCTGTTATGAATCTAAATCTGTTACCTTTACTCTCGTGATACGGATGCATATAATCCCATAATTAACATAGAAATACCACGAATCCGAACCTCTTTCAATGAAAACACAGTTTCTAACCACACATGCAACTTTAAGATACCCGATTGTTCCCTGTAGACTCTTGAACACATTAGAACCATTTTTGAAAGTCATTCTCTCTTATTCAAACTGCTAATCACCTGACCTGACGGACAGAACCACCCTTGCCTCATTGGCACTCCGATACCGCAAAATGATATCTTCATCCCAATACATTCACGCAACTTCTTGCTCTATACGCCGAGCATCCTTTGCCAATAACACTCTAGACATTCCGTTATTCTAATACTCTATAAAGCATAATATGACCTCTGTCACAATTTTGCTTCACTCGTGCCATCCTCAGCTCAATTTTCGCGACCAGAACTGATTCACTAGCATGCCTCAAACCGTAACCAACATAGCACATAACCGTGCAATCACCCAATCAACAGCAACCTCCCCAACTTGGCTCGAAGCCATATATCAGGACACACTCAATAACCCATAACACTTTTACTCTATTGATGCCACAATTCCATAGTGAGATTAAACTCAAATCATTTACAAGTTTGTGAAAACACGGATCATCTAGTACTGTAATCCTTTGCAAATCTCGCATTCATCCCCACATCAGTTGAGTCCCATCTCTTAAGCGACCCGAATTTTCAAATTGCAACATGTACCCCTCAATTACACAGGATATCTTCTAATGTACACCTAGGGATCATACCGCTTAAGAACATTGCGTAGGAGATAACCCACCTGCTTCGCCTCAATTTAGTATTTTAGCATACTTTCCACCGTCTTACACATTACACAATCATTTAGTCTTCCCGGGTCTGAACTCATACCGCCACATGTAATGCACTTCCCTCCCCGACTAGGAGACACGAAAATATTCTTCATGCGCCTATAACTCGGGTTACACATCAAATCACAATAGGAATTGAACACTTAACAGTTCATCTATTACCTAGCAGACTTCTTCGTCACTATCAAGTCATATAGATACATCTCGTAGTACTAACATACTCATCACATGGATATCCATCCTCCATTCCGGCTAACATGGACAATACCGAACATATAAGTTCAAAACACTTGCTCGCACAATCAGCACCTCGATGCTCAAGATAAAGGCAAGGACCCGCCTCAAGTTCTCCAAACTGGCCCAACATAAACTCACGGAGATTACATCTCGCCCCTTGATCGGGGAATCACAAGCCATCAAGGCACATCTGATACCGAGCACTAATGTGCGCATACAAACGCGTGGAAGGAATTTCAAGAGTTACTTTTCAAGCTGAATCAAGGACGCATGATAAGAATTTCAAGAATGTGAAGTTTTCCTAAAGGTTCTGCAACCTCTCGAGGATAAATACAGACGTCTCCGTACCGATCCTCGAGATTCTACTAAACCTGCTCATGACTCGCGAGACCTAGTAACCTAGGCTCTGATACCAACTTGTCAAGACCCAAACCCCGCTCCGGTCGTGATGGAGCCTCTCGTGAAGACACGGCCAACCAACCAACCCTATTTTCCTCTTTCAAAAATAGATAAACATGAATAAATAATTTTTAAGGATTATTCAATAATATTACTTAGCGGAAGTACAACCAAACACAGCCCAAGCCGGGGTGTCACAAGTCACGAGCATTTATAAGAATCTAATTCCATCTTACAAGTCTAGAATATGCTGAACATAAAAAGTGATTGTTATATAAAGACAGGGGTGCTGTGAACGCTAGCAGTCACCTCGCTAAAACCCCTACAACTATGCCTCCATGCATGCCAATACCCACTACCGGGTGAATAAATACTTGCAACTGCACGTGAGGTGCAAAGAGTAAAGTGAGTACTCCAATGCAGTGAGTAATAAAAGTAAATAATAAAGCAACCAACATGCTGTATAGAAGCCGGGTATAATTTTCTGAGAAAAATAGTGAAATCTATGAAATATTTAGAAACACCTTGGCTCAGTTCAAATCTCTTTTGAAGATGATTCTTTCAATAGTTACGAAAATGATTTCAAACAATTAGTGCTGATAAGCACAGAAAATCTGCCCCTCGGGCACAATTACCACAGTATAATAGGTAAAAAGACAAGTAAATATGCAAGATGAGCACATAAAAGTATGCCCCTCGGGCACATCTCAAAACAGTACCAGCCCCCCGGGCCCACTTCTCGAAAATCATAAAATTTAACATCAATGGATTCCTCATCTCCTCACAAGTTCATACATACCAAGAACTCTCATATCCGAGCTCAAATGACCCATCAAATCCCAATTTGAAATATCAAAAACTCAAGCCCTAGATCATCAATTTTAGGCTTAATTTCCATGAATTCCTAGGTTAATTACACATAATAATCATGTTTTTAACTCATAAAACTTACCTCCAGTCAATCCCAGTCGAAACCCTCTTCAATTAATCCCAAAAAGCTCTCAAGATGTTCAACAATGGAGGAAAATAACTTAGACTCGAGGATGAAATATCATTAAAAACCCATTCTGCCCAGACATTACCGCATTTGCGGTCAAAATGTCAAGTTTGCGACTTCCGCTTCTGCGGAAAATCCCAAAAATCCAAGATCCACTTCTGCGATGCAAAAATCCCCCATCTGCTTCTGCGGAAATAGTGGCCCCGACAAAATCGCTTTTCTCCGATCCTCCCTTCGCTTCTGCGTGACCATACCTGCGGTCCCATAACCGCAGGTGCAAAAACACCAGATACCAGCAGACCTTTAACATGCAAAAATTCTAAAACTCTCCGTTTAACCATCCGATCTCACCCCGAGGCCCCCTGGACCTCAACCAAAAATACAAACATGATCCAATACCTTATTCAAACTTGCTCCAATCATCAAAACACCACAATTAACACTAAAACTATCAAATTACATCAAATCTAAGCCTAAATTCCTCAAATTCTTCCGAAACTCGCATTTGGTAAAAAACCCAACCAAACCACTTCCGAATCTCCTGAAATTTTGCACACACATCCCAAATCACCTAACGAAGCAACTGCAACTCTCGAAATTCCATTCCGACCCTCAGATCAGAATGTCACCTATCAACCGGAATTTGCCGAAATACTAACTTCGCCAATTCAAGCCTAATTCTACAGCGGGCCTCCAAAATCCATTCCGATCACATCCTAAGTCACAAATCATCCCCCGAAGCTAACCGTATCACCAGAAATCACATCCGAGTCCTATAACTCATAAGTCAACCTCCGGTTGACTTTCCAAACCAAGCCTTCCTTAAAGAGACAAAGTGTCTCATCTTCTACCAGAACCAATCCAAATCAACTCTAACACACCAAATACTGATAATGAATCATGAAGAAGCATAAAATGGGAGAAATGGGAAGGTAACTCATGAGATGATAGGTCGGGTCGTCACATCCTCCCCAACTTAAACAAACGCTCATCCTCGAGCGTACCCAGAGTTGTCCTAGAAGCCAACCAATAGCTGGATGACCTTACCAAGCATATACCCGGGGGTGATCCCACGTCACCCTATCTCGTGTAGGTCCGATAACACAACATAACTAAAATTTCACGATCCATATAGTCCATAAACCATAGAACCACACAACACTTTTCGAAATCACACACAAGATCAGGTTCTCACATCTATACTCAGAATAAGCCCGGACCAGATGTAATAACCCATACATGCAACCTCAGGTGCAATCATATGATATACTACATAACCCAAATACTCGAAACGATAAGTTCTATCCTTAGTTGTTGCCCACAACACCCGAATAGCGGTAGAAAACCTCTTTTCAACTGAGGTCTTATTCCAACACTTTCATATACTGCCAACGATAAATGAAACACACAATAAACCGTAACCATTTCTCAGATCAACCATTCATGAAGCCACTTCTATTTTGACTAATACCACAACAGATTCCAAGTCGAACCTCGATATTATCCTTCCAACAAGCTGAAATCAAATCCGTTTGTATTCATTAGTGACCCCAATGATCTCCTCGAATCCAACACACCACTCTGGTGATATGACACCTCAATACAGGCCCAAGCCACAACTTTCATAATACGCGTACCAATAAGAAACAGCCTGAACATACTCAAATCATGAAAAATAACTCTAACGAAAGAGCTGTACATCAATCTCACCAGTACCATCACAACACAAGGCTGAGACCACATCTCAAATCATAGAAATAGAACACCTGAATCTACCCCGAAAGGTCATATCTCCGCGTGGCCTCGCCACAATGCGCGATCCTATCCAAACACGGTTACACATGAAACACCTCATGTCACTATGCTCAAAATCGACAGCCACGCACAATTGATGCCTGGAACCCAAGCAATTCATTACACCCATGGTGAAACAGATAATATACAACACGCAACCCGATAGGTCATAACCAATATTCTATTTACCGAGCAACACCAAATTACTCTTCCCGCTCGACTTTCACTATGAATCCCCAATAACACCACACCACATGTGACCATACCAAACAAATCATAACGTCTCACAACACCGAAAAAAAAACTCAAGCTGAATATGTAGCCACGTCAGCCTGCCAATGAACTCTTTACCAAGGAGCCTGAAGTTGCTCCGTCCACTACTACAACTCCTGCCGGAGCCGTACAATACGGTGCCCGGCACCAAATCAATATCGAAATCCACAACCTCGCCCAGTGACATGCACTGCCACAAGAAACGCATCCGAAAAGTCCCTCAACACCAGTACTGAATCAATGGTAGAAACTTTTGCACTGACATCCATCACGAAGGCCCAATTAAGAAAAGCAGTCCTCCCCAGCCCTCCGCTGGTCTTTGGAATACAAGCCACTCTGTTAGAACATAATCCGATGCACCTCGCCACTCAACCCGTGGCATTTTCCGGCATAGCCCATATCGTAATAGTCTAGAATAACCCAACACTTAGACAACCAGTCCATACCCCAACGTCATATCCAAAATCTAATATTCCAATCAAAAGAAAGATCCACTCGGTCCTCCTAATCCCAATAGCCGCTAAACGGTACCAATACATACGATCCACAAACACTACATAGTCTGTACCTGAGAACTCCTAGTCTCCAACTCCATATAAGTGCCATCAACTTAACCGCATTGCTTTTTTTTGAAAAATATATACCCTCATCAAATCACTATGATTAGCAATACCATTTTCTTAGTCATCTGAAGATCATTCACCCTAATCATCTTAAGCTCGATTTTCTAATCAACTAAAACTGCCCGTGCTGCTTAAGAATTTAATAACTCTCCATTCAGAAATGAACCATAACCTCACACACATGAATCTCAATCCTCCACAACATACCGCATATACCATACCACCCTAGGATAACATGAGAACTTCATCTCCCTTCCTAATCATAAACATCTACGTACTTAACTAGTCAAGAACTCTCCATTGGTTCCACCTAAAAGAAAATCAGTACGCACCCCATGCTCTGCATGTCCATAGAAAATATACATATCCAAACCACGCTGAAACCCAACAAGAATTCTCTCCCAATTCCATTTGCACAGGCTAAACTGCCAGGACTAAATCCTTCTATCCAAACCGAGCTAAGCAAGCTGTCAGAACTCAAGAGCTTTGCTGCACAATACCGGTACAAACTCATTGCCTCGATCACATCCTTACCATACCGATTCAGTCCACTATGAAGCTATTCTGTCTATCTAATTTCCCTTCCGATTCATCATCAACTTGATATTTCTCCCTTACTGTAGTACCACAATTCCTCAACCCAGGGTTACCACGCAAGAACCAAGCATGAACCACACCATCTGAAACCCATAAGCCGCTGGATACTCTCTCTCGAATATTCCCAAAAGCACCACATTCCACATCACTTAACTCTAAAGAACTTCCTATGAATCTAAATCTGTTACCTTTACTCTCGTGATACTGATGCATAGAATCCCATAATTAACATAGAAATACCACGAATTTGAACCTCTTTCAATGAAAACACAGTTTCTAACCACACATGCAACTTTAAGATACCCAATTGTTCCCTGTAGACTCTTGAACACATTAGAACCATTTTTGAAATTCATTCTTTCTTATTCAAACTACAAATCACCGGACCTGACGGACAAAACCACTCGTGCCTCATTGGCACTCCGATACCGCAAAATGATATCTTCATCCCAATAACACCACGCAACTTCCTGCTCTATACTTCGATCATCCTTTGCCAATGACACTCTAGACATTCCGTGATTCGCATACTCTGTCACAATTTTGCTTCACTCGTGACATCCTCGGCTCAATTTTCGCGACCAAAACTGATTCGTTAGCATGCCTCAAACTGGAACCAACATAGCACATAACCGTGCAATCAGCTAATCAACAGAAACCTCCCCAACTTGGCTCGAAGCCATATATCAAGACACACTCAATAACCCATAACACTTTTACTCTATTGATGCCACAATTCTATACTGAGATTAAACTCAAATCATTTACAAGTTTGTGAAAACACATATCATCTAGTACTGTAATCCTCTGCAAATCTCACATTCATCCCCACATCATTTGAGTCCCGTCTCTTAAGCTACCCGAATTTTCAGATTGCAACACGTACCCCTCAATTACACAGGAGATCTTCTAACGTACACCTAGGGATCATACAACTTAAGAGCACTCCGCAGGAGATAACCAACTTGCTTCGCCTCAATTTAGTATTTCAGCATACATTCCACCGTCACACACATTACACAGTAATTTAGTCTTCCTGGGTCTGAACTCATGCCGCCACATATAATACACTTCCCTCCCCAACTAGGAGACACAAAAATATTCTTCATGCGCCCATAACTCGGGCTACACATCAAGTCACAATAGGAATCAAACACTTAACAGTTCATCTATTACCCAGTAGACTTCTTCGACACTACCAAGTCATATAGAAATATCTCGCAGTACTAGCATACTCATCACATGGATATCCAACCGCCATTCCGGCTAACATGGTCAATACCGAACATATAAGTTCAAAACACGTGCTCACACAATCAATACCTCGATGCTCAAACAAAAGGCAAGGACCCGGCCTCAAGTCCTCTAGATTGGCCCAACATAAACTCACAGAGATTACATCTCGCCCCTTGATCGGGGAATCACAAGCCATCAAGGCACATCTGATACTGAGCGCTAATATGCGCATACAAACGCGTGGAAGGAATTTCAAGAGTTCCCTTTCAAGCTGAATCAAGGACGTACGATAAGAATTTCAAGAATATGAAGTTTTCCTAAAGGTTCTGCAGCCTCTCGAGGATAAATACATATGTCTCTGTACCGATCCGTGAGACTCTACTAAACCTGCTCATGACTCGCGAGACCTAGTAACCTAGGCTCTGATACCAACTTGTCACGACCCAAACCCCGCCCCGGTCATGATGGCGCCTCCCGTGAAGACAAGTTCAGCCAACCAACCATATTTGCCTCTTTCAAAAATAGATAAACATGAATAAATAGTTTTTAAGGATGATTCAATAATATTACTTAACGGAAGTACAACCAAACACAACCCAAATCGGGGTGTCACAAGTCACGAGCATCTATAAGAATATAATTCCACCTTACAAGTCTAGAAATACGCTGAACAGAAATAGTGAATAACATAGAAAGACAGGGGTGCTGCGAACGCTGGCAGTCACCTCGCTAAAACCTCTACAACTCTGCCTCCACGCATGCCAATACCCACTACCAGGTGAATAAATACTTGCAACTGCACGCGAGGTGTAGGGAGTAAAGTGAGTACTCCAACTCAGTGAGTAGTAAAAGTAAATAATAACTGAGCAGCAAGAAATCACGTAAAGCAACCAACATGCTGTATAGAAGCCGGGTATAATTTTCTGAGAAAAATAGCGAAATCTATGAAATCTTTAGAAACACCTTGGCTCAGATCAAATCTCTTTTGAAGGTGATTCTTTCAATAGTTACGAAAATGATTTCAAACAATTAGTGCTGATAAGCACAAAAAATCCGCCTGTCGGGCACTATTACCGCAGTATAATAGGTAAAAAGACAATTAAATATGCAAGATGAGCACATAAAAGTATGCCCCTTGGGCACATCTCAAAACAGTACCAGCCCCTTGAGCTCAATATCAATCGCTCAAAACAGTATCAGCTCCTCGGGAACATTATCACATCACTTAGAACAATATCAGCCCCTCGGGCTCACTCTCAAATCACATGGGTACCCGCGCTCATTGTAGGGGTGCAGACTCCGGAGGGGATCCTACAGCGGGAGCGCTATATCATCCTACGGCCTGAAAGCCTGTACATATCAACATGAGGCCTGAAAGCCTTCTGACAATACACTTGAGGCCTGAAAGCCTCCTCACATATCGCTCGAGGCTTGGAAGCCTCCTCACATATCACTTGAGGCCTGAAAGCCTCCTCACATCACTCAACATATCCTCACATATGGACCTCAGCCTCAATCAATCCAAAAATAATCATAAGGCCCTCGGGCATTAGTAAAACAATAATGCGCAGCTCAAACACTAGCTCAAATATCAGTTAAAACTCAAGGTTGAGTAAATATATAGCTGAGTTCATGAAACAGTGTATTTCAAATTGACTGAGTTCAAATAATATTTCAAATAGTGAGGAAAACAGTGATGATAGCTCACAAGGAGTTCAAACAGTCGGCAATAAGCCCCAAGTATGGCAATAAGCCCAAGTCATAGTGAAAAAAAATAACAAGTCATAGTCACATATGCAGTAAAGTATCAATCGGACTGGACCAAGTCACAATCCTCAATAGTAAATGACCCCGCGCTCGTCATCGAACGCGTGTCTCATCTCAACATAGCACTACGTTGTGCAAACCCAGGGTTTCAAACCCTCAGGATATCATTTACAATCATTACTCACCTCGAACCGGCGAAATCTCTAGCTCGCGATGCCTTTGCCCCTCAAATCGACCTCCACGCGCGTCGAATCTATCCAAAATCATAGCGAATACATCACAATAGGCTAAGGGAACATAACCCAATTGAAAAGAATCAAAGAACATCGAAAGTCACGAAAGTTGCAAAACCCGAGCCCTGGGCCCACTTCTTAAAAATCAGAAAATTTAACATCAATGGATTCCTCATCTCCTCACGAGTTCATACATACCAAGAACTCTCAAATCCGTGCTCAAATAACCCATCAAATCCCAATTTGAAATATCAAAAACTCAAGCCCTAGTCCATCAATTTTAGGCTTAATTTCCATGAATTCCTAGGTTAATTTCACATAATAATCATGTTTTTAACTCATAAAACTTACCTCCAGTCAATCCCAGTTGAAACCCTCTTCAATTGCTCCCAAAAAGCTCTCAAGATGTTCAACAATGGAGGAAAATAACTTAGACTCGCGGATGAAATATCATTAAAACCCCATTCTGCCCAGATATTACCGCATCTGCGGTCAAAATGTCGCTTCTGCGGAAAATCCCAAAAATCCAAGACCCGCTTCTGCGACGCAAAAATCCCGCATCTGCGGCTTCGCAGATGCGGCTACCCAACCGCTTCTGCAGAAATAGTGGCCCCGACAAAATCTCGCTTCTGCGATCCTCCCTTCGCTTCTGCGTGACCACACCAGTGGTTCCATAACCGCAAGTGTGAAAACACCTGATACCAGCAGACCTTTAACATGCAAAAATTCCAAAACTCTCCGTTTAACCATCCGATCTCACCCTGAGGCCCCCTGGACCTCAACCAAAAACACAAACATGATCCAATACCTTATTCAAACTTGCTCCAATCATCAAAACACCACGATTAACACTAAAACCATCAAATTACATCAAATCCAAGCCTAAGTTCCTCAAATTCTTCCGAAACTCGCATTAGATAAAATACCCAACCAAACCACCTCCGAATCACCTGAAATTTTGCACACACATCCCAAATCACCTAACGAAGCTACTTGAACTCTCCGAGTTCCATTTCGACCCTCGGATCACAATCTCACCTATCAACCGTAATTCGCCGAAATATTAACTTCGCCAATTCAAGCCTAATTATAAATCGGGCCTCCAAAATCCATTCCGATCACACTCCTAAGTCACAAATTATCCCCTGAAGCTAATCGTATCACCAGAAATCACATCCGATCCCTATAACTCATAAGTCAACCTCCGGTTGACTTTCCAAACCAAGCCTTCCTTAAAGAGACTAAATGTATCATTTTCTACCAGAACCAATCCAAATCAACTCTAATACACCAAATACTAATAATGAAACATGAAGAAGCATAAAATGGGGAAAACGGGTGGTAACTCATGAGATGACGGGTCAGATCGTCACAGTTTTCTTGCCTAAGGTTCTCCACAGTTGAAACTATGGAAATTGTTATTGCAACTATGGAAATTGTAGGTGCAACTATGACTTTTCCAGATAAGTTTCATTCTGCAGAGGAAGAACCATAGTTTCAACTATACTTTGCTAGTTGCAACAATGTAATTTGCTTCATGAATTCCAATTGCATTGTCGTAACTATGATGTTATTTTATCTTCTTCATTCCCGGTTGACTTCTCCCTTCTCACTCTTTTTTGCTTCTTTTGTTCAATTTTCATACGCTCTTCCTCATGAGACGTATGTTAGAAAATATGGGAGAACATAGTATGTTTATTCATATTTTATTTAAAATATTTAATATTTACATATAAAATATATATGAATAAATTATATCCATCATTAGGCCCCTCATTTCTCTTTCTATATGCTCTCATATCTCTCTAAAATCAGTAGAAAATGACCCCAAATGAACCCCATCAACCTATTTATGAATATGGGGTCGAGTTATAGAAATAAGAAGATTAATCCTCTGAATTCGGATCTGCGATCGCAGAATGGACCGTAAAACAAGAATATGGGCCGCAGAATGCATCGTGAAATAGGTGCCCAAAGCTGGGCAACACTGGCCCAATCTGCGACAGATTTGCGATTGCAAAGTAAAAAATGCGACATATTTGCGATCGCAGATCCGACACAGGATCACATTTTTCCAGTCTTTGGTAATTTGATCATAACTTTGTGTAGGAATATCTAAATGACAAATGGTTTTAAGTGTTAGAAACTAGACTCAAAGACCTTTAATATGATAGGTTGTTCATCACATAAAACCTTATATATATAGATATTCTCGTTCAAAGTAGGGACTTATGCGAACTCATTTGGAATTTTAGCCTATTATGAAATTTTCTAACATGACTTAGACTTAGGCCTCCTATTAGACCCCACATTACTTATTATATCTTATTTACCAATTCCAATTGATGCCCATCATGTTAATATCACATAAAATATTATAATTAGCGTACATGGCACCACGAAATCCTAATTTACTCGCAAAATTATTTCTGGGGCCTTACAACTAATCATTGTCTCACCTCCTTTTTACATCCCGAAAGGGTAAAAGGGAGTTATTTCCAATTTAAGTGACAATCAAAACAGGATTATTTAATATCAAAGTCGCCACTTGGGATGGTTTATAGTATCCTAAGTTACCGGTTTCGAATCCCGAATCTTGGAGATTTGACTCTGTTTTAATGTCCGCGAAACACAGAAATTCAGGTAAGGAATTATATTAACCCGGGAGAAGGTGTAAGTACTCCCAAGTTTCGTGGTTCTAGCACGGTCGCTATGATCATACTTGGCTCAATAAAATTATTCAATTATTTATTTTAGAACCTATGAGCATTTGTCTTCTTTAGTCAAGAAATCATTAAAAACCGGTCACGCATACGTGTGCCCATTTGGTTGGTGCGTCAAAATTATGTCACGCGAACGTGTCCACAATTAATAACGCTTTATTATTATTAAAAATGTTTGGCCAAAGTTGCGTGAACATACTCCGTTCTTATTTTTAGGATCGTAATTATGTCATGCGAACGTGTACACAACCACGATGGTATATTAAACGTGCCTAAAGCAAACTACGAATATCATTTTATTCGACTTTTAAACCCAACCTCGACGGTCCAATTCAATATCTAAAACAACGAGGATATCAAATTTCTTTACGTTTTTTTTAAAATCCAACCCCTACTGTTAGAAGCACTTTCAATTATTGCTCTAAGTTAATTTCTTACCTAACCATATTCAAAGCTAGATATTAATTATTAATGGAACTGATGACAAGAACAAAAATAGAACTCATCCTTGATTAAGATGAAAGAATATTGAGGTCAAAAGTTCCAACTCTGTACATTTCCGGAACAAAGCCAATTGACACCACCATGTTAAAAAAAACTAACAAAATATGCATAAGAACCAGGTTACATTGATACGATAAAAACCAGAATCCCAGGAGCAGAATTAACAAAAGATTTAATACACATGCCAAATTTCAGTGATTCAATAGATCTTTTATCCGGTTAAATCAACTCAAATCTAAACTTTGCAACTCTGAAAAGTAGCCGAAACTAAAGCAAATTATTCGGTTTAAAGCAGAAACTATTATTCGAAATGTTGCATGACATCACATAATTGGATAGCGGCCGAAATTGAAGCATCGAATCGTCACATAAGTGACAAAATGAAACAGAGGAAAAGGAAAACGAGTAATGAAATTTTCAGAGTGATAAAGGAAAATTTATTACATATTTCAGTGTACTAGAACATCCAACGACAATTACAGCATTTCGAATCGAAAGTACATACCTGAAACACGAATAAAAATTGAAAAAATAAACTAGAACCAAGACTAAACCGCCACCAGAGCTTGACCAAAAAACCTATCAACGAACTCGAATTTGACCAAAATTTTTGTGTTCAAGTGTTATCTTGGACCAAAAATTACCGAAAAACACACACGATTAAACTGGTATATGCTCAGTTCAACAATGGCAATAAAGAGTCCCACCAGACTTTTTTCAAAAAGAAAACAAAAGATGAAGGAGAAGTGGACCAGATCTGAGGATTTCAAAAGAGACGCCGGATTTGAAGGTTTCGCCACTATTGGTTGCCATTTATGGCAAGATTTACCTTTTCCGGCATGATTCGACTATCCTATCTACAAATCTGTGAGAGAAAGTTGAGGAAGAAAGTAAGGGGAATAGAGGTCGTGGGTGGACGACTAGTTTGTGCGTGTTTTCTGGCGTGAGGGAGATGGGTGGGAGTCGGCGGCGGACTGGTGGTGGCAGTTGTGTGTCTGTTCATGGTCAAGCTATGTTAGGTTCAAGCTCCTAAGGTTTTTCTATGGCTGCTGAAAAAGATGAAGGATGGGGGGAAGGGGGTCAGTTTTGTTCTTGCATAGGTCCAAAATGGCGGATGTCTTCTAGGAATTAGGCGTTAGGCGTTAGCTCCAGGTTTAATCTTATTTTAGGGGTTTTAAGGGTGTTAGGGTTAGATTAGTGGGTATTGGGCTTTGGTTGTTATGGGTTAGGTCCGAAAATTAAGCCTAAAAATGGGTTGTTTGAGCCCAAATTTTATTTCTTCTCCGTGAACAAGACTAAAACATTACCTTATTTACTAATTAATCCTACTTAAATAAAATACCTATTAAAATAAGACTAACCATTAAAACAAACCTTTTTTTTGGTATTTTTCAAATATCATACTAAAGATAAAAATGGAATCAGATTAAAATTATCGCAAAAAATTAAAATAATATTCCTAAAAACAAAGTGGAACTATTTTTTTATTTTTTGAATTTTATGTAAAATAGATAAATTAAAAGTAACTAGATAAAAATGTTAATTAACTAAGTAAAGAAATATTTTGTAATTTTTATTTTTATGACATAGTAAAGTAAAGGAGTCAAAATAGCTATATTAGGCCTAAACTAAATATTTACATGCTAAAATATATAAAATCTTGGGGAGAGTAAAAAATCCCATGTCTACAGCTGCCCCTCTTTGACTGGAAACATGAAGTATTTTCAGACAAAGAACGACTAGACAGGTTTTTTGAACCAACCCTTATTTAGGGAGACCAAAAACTAAGAGGAGAGAGAATGTGACCGAGCCCTGGTATCTGAACTGCCTACATATCCTTGGCTATAAAGGAATCAGGTCACGCACAGTTCAGAAGAGGGAAGAGTGACAGAGTTTACCGAGGTGGAGAGCCAGTCGAGGTGCCGTTGCGTCAAGGTTCCGATCCGCAGTCCTGTTGTTACATCGAAATTAAAAATGAAAAAGACTAACTAAGCATGTCAACTATGAGTTACAAGATTCCTATCTATAAGTCTTTTGAAGCTTGATCTTGAGTCTTGAATGGTTCTTCATGCGTACTTTAGATTTCAACCTTGATGCTTGCTAGCTGCAGGTGCTAGTTCATTCTTCTTCAGCTTTTTGGATCAAAATCGGACACACCATGCTTGTGACTTCAGTCATGTCTTGATCAATCCACCTCTTGTCTCGTCTTCTGCATTTTGGATTCACTTCCCTTTTCTTTTTCTTTTTTCCTTTTTTTGTTTTTCTTTTTTATTCTGGACTGATATTCCTTCCGTTGATCATCTCGGACTATTGACTTGCCTTCTTGCCTCGAGCTTCTACTACTTCTAACTTGAATTGAATTCCCTTATTCCATGTGGGCGCCTGATTGCCGAACTTGAACTATATTCCTTCAAAACTGCTTTCCCTTGAAACTCGAACTATTTTCCCTTGTTCTCCAGGTGGGTGCCTGATTGCTAAAACTTGAACTGTCTTCCTTTGAAACTTAAACTGCTTTCTCTTGAAACTTGAACTGTTTTCCCTTGTTCTCCAAGTGGGCGCCTGATTGCCGAACTTGAACTGTCTTCCTTCGAAACTGCTTTCCCTTAAAACTTGAACTGTCTTCCCTTGTTCTCCAGGTGGGCACCTGACTGCTGAACTAGAATTGTCTTCCTTCGAAACTGCTTTCCCTTGAAACATGAACTGTCTTCTCTTGTTCTCCAGGTGGGTGCCTGATTGCTGAACTTGAACTGCCTTCCTTCGAAACTGCTTTCACTTGAAACTTGAACTGTCTTCCCTTGTTCTCCATATGGGCACCTAATTTCCGCAACTTGACCTACTTTCCCTTGAAACTTGAGTTGTTTTCCCCTGTTCTCCAGGTGGGCGCTTGATTGCTGAACTTGACCTGATTTCCCTTGAAACTTGAGCTGTTTTCCCTTGTTCTCCAGGTGGGCGCCTGATTGCTGAACTTGACCTGATTTCCCTTGAAACTTGAGTTGTTTTCCCTTGTTCTCTAGGTGGGCGCCTGATTGCTGAACTTGACCTGAATTCCCTTGAAACTTGAGCTATTTTCCAGGTGGGCGCCTGATTGCTGAACTTGACCTACTTTCCCTTGAAACTTGAGTTGTTTTCCCTTGTTCTCCAGGTGGGCACCTGATTGCTGAACTTGACATGCTTTCCCTTGAAACTTGAGTTGTTTTCCCTTCTTCTCTAGGTGGCGCCTGATTGCTGAACTTGACCTGATTTCCCTTGAACTTGAGATGTTTTCCCTTGTTCTCCAGATGGGCACCTAATTGCCGCAACTTGACCTACTTTCCCTTGAAACTTGAGTTGTTTTCCCTTGTTTTCCAGGTGGGTTCCTGATTGCTGAACTTGACCTGCTTTTCCATGAAACTTGAGTTGTTTTCCCTTATTCTCCAAGTGGGCGCCTATTTGCTGAACTTGACCCGCTTTCCCTTTAAACTTGAGTTGTTTTGCCTTGTTCTCCAAGTGGACGCCTGATTGCTGAACCTGACCTGCTTTCCCTTGAAACTTGACCTGTTTTTTCTTGTTCTCCAGGTGGATGCCTGATTGCTAAACTTGACCTGCTTTCCCTTGAAACTTGAGCTATTTTCCCTTTTTCTCTAGGTAGGCGCCTGATTACTGAACTTGACCTGCTTTCCCTTGAAACTTGAGTTGTTTTCCCTTGTTATCCAGGTGGGTGCCTGATTGCTGAAACTTTTTGTGTTCCCTTGATTTCGATATGGGTGCCTGCAATAAAAACAAACAGAATGAACAAAATATTTTCTGCCCCAGTTTGCACCTGCATGTAAAAACCTTCTCGCACAGCCTTTGTGCTAACACAATTTGGTTACGGTACTTAAAAATTCGAGCTTCCAAGCTTGATTTGGACATAGACTTCGTCCTTGTTTTAAACAAAGAAAACTTGTGAGTTTAAATGTGGTGGTTGGTTTGTGGCCTTGAATTTGCGGTCGATTGCTCTCTCACTTTCCATGATAACCTGGATTTCAACTTGAAAGACCTTGCCTATTTATTGACTAACCACTTTCTCTGTCACCCTTATCACAGAAATTACCTCTGATCCGTTTAAACCCAATACCCTTTATCTATTACATTGCTCATGAATTGACTTATACCGAACCTTTGTATTTCACATGAATCCCAAAGCATATTGATTGTTACCAACTCAGTGCGCTTGATGTTCTTTCCTGACGTAGGTCACTAGCCTTGGCCTTGAGGTCTGTTTCTCCTTCACTTGCCATGATAATCTTTGATTCCCGCTTGAAAACCTTTCTTGTTATTGGTTAACCGCTTGCTCTATCAACCTTATCACAGAAAATACCTTTGATCCATTCAAACCCAACACCCTCTATCTGTTGCATTGTTCATGAACTGAAATATACCGAACCTTTGTATTTCACATGAATCCCAAAGCATGTTGATTGTTACCAATTCAGTGCGCATGCTATTCTTTCCTGACTTATGCCACTTTGATGTGCAAGATAGATTCCGCTTTGTGCAATTGGAAAGCTGGTAGCATATTTTGAAGTCATTTCTCACTTGTTTTGACCAAACTAACTCAAAATAGGACTTGAACAATAAAAGGAACAGAGTAAGGCACAATGAAAAGACATGAGATCTAGCAAGAAACTACAAAGTAGAAACTTATCAGATCTGGATGCCAACTCTAATGACCATGACACGCATTTTTTGACTAATGGCTTAATCTGTCAAGAAAGTCTAATGTTCAATCTTGTTGTACCTCTTCATCGTGAAACTGGGCTTCAATGCTCCGATCATCCTAGCTGATTCACGATCCTTATTCGACTTGTGGTGCCCGAAGGGTTTTCACCATCAAGCCTCTCTCATTTTGTTATTTCTCTCAACTCACCGTCGCCTTATGGTGCCTGCAAAGGTTTTCACCAATAAGACGCTCTCATTTTGTTCTTTTCTTTTTATTTCCTCTGATTCCGCAGATGACAAGTCATTACCCATAGTAAAACATCATATGCTCCTGGCATGTCTAGCTCAGCACTCTCAAAGATTATCTGGGAGGTCTTTATTGGACCGTAATGTGGCTTTTGGACATGGTTAGAAAGAAAGGATATAATAAAGGCTCAAAACAACTTGAATGGTTTAGAATTACAAGTTTGGAATCAAATCTTTTAAGAACCGCAACTTCTGCCCCAGTTTCCTTGCCTGGGAATTTTGAATTTTATTTTGATGGGACCGAACCGTGAGGTTGCCTATGTATCCTTAAAACGAATCAGGTCGAACATAGTTCATGACATAGAAATTGGTTTGTTTTTTGTACTTTCCTCTTTTTTCTTTTCTTCTTTTCTCTCTCTCTTTTTTATTCTTTTTTTTCTTCTCCTTTCTTTTCTTTCTTTTGCTTTGCTTACTTTTTTTCAATCTCTTTTCTCTTTTTCTCTTCTCTTTTACCTCTTTACTCTTCTTTATTTATCTTCTGTATCTGTGTTTCTGAAATTTTCTACTGATTCCAAAAGAGGGATATAAAAGAAAACAAATAAGGTTCAAAAAGGGGTAAGAAAGGATAAAGTGTTTGGATAGTAGAAAGAGGGCCTCCCAATCTCTAAGAATATGAAGTATGACACATGCAACCTGAAGACGAAAAATAACATTTCATTTGCAGTATCGGCGTTGGTATCACAGATATACCTTCCACCTTTCTTTAGTGCCTTGTCAAGCACAGAGCTCTTCTTGGATGACATCTTCTTCAAAATGGATATGCTTCGTCAGTTTGGAGCAAACTCCCTTGGCTTTATGTTTTAACTTGAGATGCACTTAAACTGAAAGTTGCTTGCTTTAAATTGTCTGGGACGCACTTTCTTGTAACAAATTCTTGTCATCCTCTTAACTTCCCAAACCATCTGCCCTAGTTTCACAAAATTCGGGTTTTAAATGACCTCAAGATGTCCAAATCTGTACTTATTTCCCTGAAATATCCCTATAATCTTCAAACTTTGTTTCATTGCTTCATGATTAAACTAACTTTTAAGACCAGACCTAGAATTATACGTGCATGTCATGTCACTAGAGCTATCATGAAAAGAAGTATAAAAGGAGAAGAGAACTAAACAAAAAAAAATACCAGAAATAACAAAAAGTAGAGAATTGCATTAGACGGACGGTGAAAGAGTTTGAACAACATAAACTGAGGTTACAACCCTGGAACAAACCTAGATAACACTAAAAGAGTTACTGTGACTAAAAACTAGGCAAAATAAAAGGATAGAAGGGTTTGAGTCACAATACAATACCCAAATTACAACCCTGAGATAACCCGAACAACAGAAATGACAACAAAATAAACTACCAAGACTCCTTCCCGACTACCCACGAAAGGAGCATCTTTCCAATCATCAAGCTCAACATCTTAGCCACTGAGTTCCACATAAACAATACTAGGACCTTTGCAAGTCTCTATCACATTAACTTTAGCAAATTGAGTTTGGGTCCCTTTTGCCAGCTTATTCTTAAGATCAACCTCCGGAACGGAGACTGATAGCACTGAAAGCTTTGCAGCAAATGGCCCTCCGAGGATCACAAAAGAATTATCATATTCCATTTCAACACAAATCATACCCACCATATGCAACTAATTATGAACAGGTGATGGACTTTGGTTGGTGTCTACTGCATCTAGATTTTGCACGACAATGTCACCTGCATCAATAAGCTTCTGAACTATTTTTTTAGATGCCAACACTTTTCTGTGCTGTTACCAGGGGCATCTGAGCAATATGCGCACCTTTGAGAATAATCAAAATTTTTTGGAAGATGGTTCAACATTTTTATCTAAATCAGCTTCAACATGTCCAATTGCCTTAACCTTTGGAACAAACTGGCATATGATTCTCCAATGGGAGTGAAAGTCTTTTCCTTTTGCTTTTGCCTTTTCATTTTACTTTGGCCTCGGTTAGAACCTTTTGCGAGTAGGTGGTTGATATGTTTGAGGGGACGGATAAGACATTTGTGGAAGTGGTACAGGTCATCGCGGGTCCTATGGATGTGGAGAATATAGTGGTGCATTGTGGATGGAGTACTAGGAAGGCGACGTACGACTTTGGGGGTTTTGTGGAGAGAAGTAGCATTGGGAAGGATTATCTGGAGCACAGTGATATCCATAGGGTCGATATTGAGGATGAAAGCGTTGAGCAGGAATGCCCACTGGATCTTGTCGTTGGCGCGGCTCATCAACATCTTTTCTATTTCTTTTCTTCCACCCAAACTTACTGAGATGTTCTGAATGTCCTTTGTCTTATCTTTCAATGCAGAATAACTCATGATTTTTCCTGACTTGATTCCCTCTTCTACCATTTACCCCATTTTTACCACATCATGGAAAGGTTTACCCAAGGCCGAGATCAAATGACTGAATTAGGTAGGCCCTTGGGCTTGTAGGAAAAGCTCAACCATTTCTTCTTCACCAATCGAGGGACTAACTCGAGCAGCTTGTTCCTTCCATTTGAGCCCAAAATCCCTAAAGCTTTCCTCCGATTTCTTTTCCATCTTAGATAGGGAGGAGCGGTTTGGGGAAATTTCTATATTGTATTGAAAGTGTCAAACAAAATCTTGTGTCGTGTCATGCCATGTATGCCACTTACTGACATCCTGTCGTGTATGCCATTCCAAGGCTTCCCCAGTTAGGCTCTCACTGAAATACGCCATTAGCAGCTCATCTTTCCCGCTAACACCTCTCATTTCACTGCAATAAATCCTCAGATGGGATACCAGATCTCCACGTCCATCATACAAGTTAAACTTTGGCTCTTTAAACCTCGAGGGCAAATAAACATCAGGGAATATACACAAGTCATTGTAAGACATATTAATCTGATTTCCCATCCCATGCATGCTCACTAAGGACTGTTGTATACCTTTTAGCTTATTGGATATCTCCTTTGGCCCTTCTTTTCCTGCCGAATTCTCATTTTCAACATGAATCTCATTCTGAGGGCTATGATGGTATGAGTCAGGGACCTTGTAGGAAACCTCTGAGGGGTAATATTGGGTATCAGGAGTTTTGAGTGGGTGTTCATTGTTGGATATAATAAGGGAAGATAGTTCAGAAATTTTGATCATAGGGATAATGGATATGATAGGTTTCACGACCCAAAAATCTACTAAGGGTCGCGATGGCGCCGGATACTACTGACAGGCAAGCCAACCAAATTACTTAATCAAATTCTCGTTCTAATACTTTTGAAATCTAGGATCTTCCTTCAAAATTTAGTAATTTAAATGATAATTGTCTCACTCAAATTTAAATGATAAGCAGTTATTACTAAATACTTCCAAAACTATCCCAGAACCCGGTGTCACAAGTGCATGAGCAATTTCTAAGAAATCAAATAAAGTTTAACAACTGTCCGGAACATAATATGGAATAGAAAAGAAATATAGATAATTGAAGAGAATCTGCTGACTGTGGGTCGCATCGAGAAAATAGAGCTCACCTAGTCTCCGTGTCAACCATGCCGCGATGCCACTAAGCCACTAGAGTTACATATACATGTGCAACAAAAATGCACAGAGGTGTAGTATGAGTACGAAAACAACGTGTACTTAATGAGTATCTCGTCTAATCTCGATGAAGTAGAAACGAGATGGTCAACTTCGAGACTTACTAGTGGTCCAATAATGATATGGTGAAGGTGTGAGGATAACATGGATTTATCTAGCAATTATAACTCATAGATCAAGAACACAGGTAACACCTTCTCAATTAATAATGGAATTCCAAGATTTACGTTTTGTTATCTTTATTAGTTTATAGCGGCCATAAAAAGGCAATATCAATTTCAATAAGTTCAAAGCACCAATACAAGCATGCGCATATTATGCTGAGGCGATGGCCCGATCCAACAAATAAACTATGCACTTGCCGAGGGTCGATGACGCGCCTATAGATGCATAAATTACTCCGCTCACGAATTATCCTGTGCCGCGGTCAACATAAATTAAACAAATATCCTGCTCACGAATCATACGTGTGACGCAGGTACACATCGAAATACACGCTCAAATAGCCAATTAGGAATTTATGGGGGAACATTTATCCAAATAAAAATCAATTCTCTTTTAATAATTTAAGAAAATGAAGTTTAATCCTTTTACAAATTCAATTACTAATTCAAAGTGATTTAAGCAATTCAAGCTATTAATAAGTACGTAAATAATCCAAGTATAGCATGCTTTTGGGTCCTAACTACCCTGACAATAGCATAATAGTAGCTACGCACGGACTCTCGTCACCTCATGTGTACGTAGCCACCACAAATACGAGCACATAATCAATTATTTAAACTATGGGGACAATTCCCTCTTACAAGGTTAGAAAGGAGACTCACCTCGGTCCGAAGGTCCATAACTGACATTCCACACCCTTCCAAAGACTCGAATCGATGCACAACGCTCCAAAACTAGCCAAAAATAATGCAAATCCATTAATATATGATAAGGTACCCATTAAAATCCAATTTATAACAATTCCTAACCCCGATCTAAAAGTTGACAAAAATTCCCTAAGGCCCACGTGCCTGGATTCCGAATTTTTTCAAAGATAAAGTTTACCCATAGCCTCATGAACTCAAATATATGATTTTATCCTAATTCCATACCCCAAATCGTGGTTAAATTCCATGAACAATAATTTTCTAGGTCTTCCCTCAAACCTCAAATTTTATACCAATTTCATGCTCAAATCCATACATAATTGATGTATTTAACTCAAAATAGGTGGGAATAGCTTACCTTGTCATTGATGATGAAAATCCTCTCTTGAAACCCTCCAAGAATCGCCCAAGCCAAGAAAATATGAGAGGAAATGCCTAAAATCCGATTTTTAAAACAACTCGCTACCTCCATCTATTTCCGCACATGCGGCCCCTTGACCGTTTCTGCAGTTCCACAGGTGCAGTCCAAATGCCTCTTCTGTGGACACGGAACTCCCAACCCATTTTTTCTTTTGCGGACAGGCCCACAACTTCTGCGGTTCCACTTATGCGGATATCGGGCTGCTTCTGCGGTATTGGGCCGCTTCTGCGAGGCTGCGACCGCTTCTGCGGTTCTGCATCTGCGGTCCCTTCTCTTCAAGCCCAAACTGCATATGTGGTTAAATCTCTCGCTTCTGCAGGGCCGCTTCTGCGGTCCACCCTCCGCAGAAGCGGTTATACCAGCAACCAAACCCCTTCAGCTATCCAAAATTCCAAATTTCGATCCGTTAACCACCCGGAATCCACCCAAGGCCCCCAGGATCCCAACCAATCATACCAACCAGTCCCAAGACACGTTACGCACTTGCTCGAGGCCTCAAATCACATCAAACAATGCTAAAATTACGAATCAACCTCCAATCCAAGCTTTATGAACTTTAGAATTTCAAACTTTTATTTTCGATGTTTAAACCTATCAAATCACGTCCGATTGACCTCAAAATTTTCACACAAGTCATATTCGACACTATAGAACCTAGTCCAACTTTCAGAATCAGACTTCGATCCCGATATCAAAAAGTCCACTTCTTGTCAAATTTCTCAAAAACTTTCAAATTTCTATGTTTAGCCAAATGGCTCCAAAATGACCTACGGACCTCCGAATTCACTTCTGATCGCGCTCGCAACTCCAGAATCACCATATAGAGCTACTCCCAGACTCGGAATCCCAAACGGACATTGATATCACTGAAATGCACTTACAACCCAAACTTTTGAAATTTCTTTCAAAATGCTACTTTCCATAATAGGCACCAAAATGCTCCCGGGTCATCCAAAACCCAATCCGGGCATACGCCCAAGTCCAAAATCATAATACAAACCTGATGGAACCTTTAGATCCCGATTCCTAGGTCGCTTACTCAAAATTCTAATCCTAGCTAATTCTTTCAACTTTAAGCTTTCGAACTGAGAATTCTCTTTCCAAATCAACTCTGAACTTCCCGAAATTCAATTCCGACCACGCGTGCAAGTCATAATACCTTAAATGAAGTTGTTCATGGCCTTAGACTGTTGAACGACGTGCTAGAGCTCAAAACAATCGGTCGGGTCGTTACATTCTCTCCCACTTAAACATACGTTCGTCCTAGAAGTGCTGAGAACCACACTGAAGTTGTCTGAAATCGCTGTTTAACTTCTCATGCACCTTCCCGTTCTACCATAACCACCTTCCCGTTCTACCATAACTCATTTGAGCACATCAGCTCGATCAATTCTGAAGATATTTCCCTTTTATTCAAGCAAATAAGCCTTAGAGCCCAATTCCAACATCCAAAATTCTATGCCCGACCTGTTTCCAACACAAGATCACCATATCAATCACTACACGATATACCCAAATAGGGCTGCATAACTTTGCTGAATTCACACCTAGAATCACTTTACTCACCGGAACTCAATAACATTTTCTGATCAACTTAGTCAAAATTCCACGAATCTGATGCTCCCATTACTCCACATCACATACACAGGTCTTAGTCTAATTCTTACAATGTCGCCACAACAGAAGAGATGTGCAGAAATTCATAATCAACTACCGAGTCAACTAATCTTTGATTCTATGCTTCTGACAAGAAACATTACCTTATTCTGAACCAAACAATGATCTTTGCTCCTTAACATGCTCCATATAGTCATATTGCACTGATCCTAAATCTAATGACCTCGTCTCACCCAATACGAATTTTTCAGGAAATTAGCCACCCCGAACATACTCAAAAGTCTCATTCGATGCTACAATGTGCCAATAGGTTACCATAACGAATGCTATATAAAGGAAAGCAAACTTTGATAAGGAAATTCAACTATACCGCTCGCGAATCATCCATGTGACGCGGTCGACTTAATCAAACAAACACCCCGCTCGTGAATCATATATTTGACGCGGTCACACATCTAATATGAGCTTTCTTTAGAAAATAAGAAACATAACACAATAAATAGATATGGGGAACTGTACTGAACATCATATTGTTGCGGCGCGCAACCCGATCCGAGCAATCATAACCATGGCGGCGTGCCACCCGATCCATCCATAAAACTCGCACAAGGAGATACGCACCGAGCTAGATTGCTTATTACAACAAAATACTGAATATCAATCATAAACACGCTAAGTGTATAATACCATTCCCTGGGGAGACATATAACGCTATAAGCTACGAAATTCAAGCACAACTGAGGTGCGATATACAATCTGAATCCCAAGATCCATTTGGTTCTACACGGATCCTCAACACATAAGCATTTTCTCAAGCCGAATCACAACTCACACAGCGCAATGTATCACAACATGAAATATCTGGCAACAAAATAACACTCTGACTACTCCTCCGTAAGTAGCGCATTGCTGAGATGAACACATCTGGCATGATATAAGCCCATGTTCACATTTAAATCAATTCAAGCCGATAACTGATTGCACCAACTAGGCTAATAACCTTTCAAAGGTCCATAATAACTCCCATTTTCTCATAACACATAAGAACAACCCTCATAACCGGAGCGAACCTCCACAGTCCATAACCCAATAAACAGAGTGCCCTCCAGGCACAAATTCTCATATTAATGATATTACCACCATTCTCATACTTGGTTTAAATCCTTTATCAATCAAGTGACTACATGTCACACTTATACAATCTTCATGTGGGATACGCTCCCACAACCTTCCGAAATGAATGACGGGTCCGCACATCCAAACCACCGACCGCACTGATGCTGGAAAACGATCAAGAATCATTAACTAGGATGCAAAGCCTTTTTCACAAAACACCGATCTCAGGTAACATTGACGGCAATACCGACTTACTTTGAACATCAAAACTCTTTTCCTGCTCATCTGAGCTCGTGATATCCTTGTCAGTTCTGAAATGCAATCTTGACCCTTACTTCAGATTCCATATCACTTACTGTACCCAAAATGCCAATATACGGTAGGACACGACTCTTCATCATAATTCCAGAATTGCTAATAGATTAATACTTCATCACAACAAGCTTTTCACTGAACTCACTTCAGGAGAACCATAGCAACACACATGTGAATACTCATACCCATAGAACATCCAAATCCTTAAGTAGTGGTCTAATCCACCACAACCCTTTCGGGATCCGCCCACACATAACGGGCCATAACAATAGAATACTCCTAAATAACATCAATTACGGCGGCCGACATGCCTCGCACCTACCGCAACAAATCAGACTCTTAACTTGATCATGCTGAGGGAACTGATCTCCACCACCAATATGCCATCTCGATTATGGCTAACCAATATATCTTCTTTTGATTTACCCTTATCGCCTTAGAAGCAATAACAACTCCATTCAACACATAAAATGATTCATTTGCACTCATTCCGAGTGACCTTAAATCACGAGGCCATACTGTCTCAAATCCCACGAATCATTTCGTATTTCCCAAATGTTACACTGCAAGTCAAGACCTCATAGAACATCCTGGCCTCTTCTCATAAGCTGCTACCATGCCTGAATCCTAGCCGTACCTATAGGCTCGAAATCATTAGGCACCACACTTTACCCATTGAATCCACTAGGACCATTGTTGAGAGCCACCCGCTCTGACTTGGCCCCGAATATAATCAATTCCATAAATCTTCTAGCACATGAGTACCACATTGGTGATGCACTTGGCAGAGTCCCTTCCCTTGGAACCCACATCTTTACAAACACAATCCTGAATCCTTCCCCTAAGTCTTAACATGGGCCAATAAGGCCAACTATATCCTACCTTTAAGAATTCCTTAACTCGAATTACCACTTATGGTCTTTTCTCGTAGCTGAGATAACCCCTCAATATGCTAATAACTAGAAACTTCGCAAGTAGTTAACCATGCCACCCAATCATAGGCGGTGGGACTCTCACACTTAGCTTTAAGCCATTATTTCACAATTCTGGAATTCACCAAGATTCCTTAGCTCTCATTGACATAACCTTGCGCAATCATCCGCCTAAATTCTTGGATTCCTTCCGTAAAACCCCATTTTTATACTCTGAATCATCAATAACATTCGCACGACCAATCCCTTTACTGTATAACCAATAGAATTCTTCGCAGAAGCCTCGCCAACCACGCGACCACTAACCTGCTCACAGGGATGACCTACTTGTAGAAATCGCTCCCAATATCTTCCAGTGCTGCTACACGTGGTACAATCACTACAACATCAATAACCCATCCTGTGTCCGAGCTCACTTTACAACTGCACAAGTCCATACACCCCTCGTGGACATCAATTAAATGTGCGGCACATCCTTCCAATTCAAAGTTATTTTGCATCCTTCTTCATTCAAGCATCTCCTTCCCGTTATGTCAAATCTTCTGTAGACTAATAGCCCATACTTCAAATTAATTTGTATGCCCAGATAACCAATCACTAAAATTCCCAAATCACTCCAAACTCTCCCACTTTGGCAAAACTCACTCCTTTAGTCGACTACTCGAACTTGGCCTCTTATACTCGGCCTTCTTGAAATTTTAACCACCGCCTGACACTTCCCACATGACTTTCCACATCCTTTGCTGCTCAGCCGCTGCCTTAAATAAAATCTATCTTCGTAGCACTTGAACCCACAATTTCTCGAACTGTCAACATTAGAATTATTGATTAAATCCTAAAGCACCGTACCTTGCGATATCTGAAAGTTGCATCTCCAATACTATTTCACAATATATTTCCCCAAAGGCGAATTGCAGAAGATCATAACATTAACAAACTTAGTACGTTCAATTAGGATAACGACACCCCATCATAGAAGAAAGCTCCACCCCGCTTGAAAATACCAAGTCTCATTACTTCCACCAGCCCACATTTGACCATCCTTAGTCCGATTGCCTTTCCCCTGCTGAGAATAAAATACTGAATCTCTTGATTATGCACTGAGTAAACCTTCCTTCAAGTCATTCACTTCCACGTCACGTAGGCAAACATCCTACCACCGTATCACTACTGTAGAACAATCATTCATACGCATCATGGCAACCTGTGCCTAGCCTTAGAGCTCTCAGAAGTACCGCTACTGGCTGAAACAATAAAATATCCTTCTACCAAGCGACGATAATAATCTGATCAGCTAAGCCGGGAGAAACATCCCGTATCATATCTGTAGTACCATTAGGGTTCCTCAAATCTCAATTTATAACCAGTGATTCGCATCGCGTCAGATTGAGTAAGAAAGAAACAAAGGTATAAGCCTCAGATGAATCAAATCGCACGATAAAGAAATCTAGAAGGGAAGTAATCCTAACAGCCTTGTAGCCTCCCGAAGATAAGTACAGACGTCTCTGTATCGATCCGCGAGACACTACTAGACTTGCTCATGACTCGTAAGACTCTAGGAACCTAGTGCTCTGATACCATATTGTCACGACCCAAAATCTACTAAGGGTCGCGATAGCGTCAAACACTGCTGTCAGGAAAGCAAACCAAATTACGTAATCAAATTCTCGTTGTAATACTTTTGAAATCTAGGATCTTCCTTCAAAATTTAGTAATTTAAAAGATAATTGTCTCAATAAAATTTTAATGATAAGCATTTATTACCAAATACTTCCAAAACTATCCCAGAACCCGGTGTCACAAGTGCATTCGCAATTTCTAAGAAATCAAATAAAGTTCAACAATTGTCCGGAACACAATATGGGATAGAAAATAAATACAGATAATTGAAGAGACTCTGCTGACTGCGGGTCGCCTTGAGAAAATACAACTCACCTAGTCTCCATGTCAACCATGTCGCGATGCCACTAAGCCACTAGAGTTACATATACATGTGCAATAAAAATGCACAGAAGTGTAGTATGAATACGAAAACAACGTGTACTCAATGAGTATCGTGTCTAATATTGAAGAAGTAGAGACGAGATGGTCAACTTCGACGCTTACTAGTGGTCCAATAATAATATGGTGAAGGTGTGAGGATAACATGGATTTATCTATAAATTATAACTCATAGAGCAAGAACACAGGTAACACCTTCTGAAATAATAATGGAATTCCAAGATTTACTTTTTGTTATCTTTATTAGTTTATAGCGGCCATAAAAAGGCAATATCAATTTCAATAAGTTCAAAGCACCAATACAAGCATGCGCATATTATGCTGAGGCGATGGCCCGATCCAACAAATAAACTATGCACTTGCCGAGGGTCGATGACGCGCCTATAGATGCATAAATTACTCCGCTCACGAATTATCCTGTGCCGCGGTCAACATAAATTAAACAAATACCCTGCTCGCGAATCATACATGCGATGCAAGTACACATCGAAATACATGCTCAAATAGCCAATTAGGAATTTATCGAGGAACATTTATCCAAATAAAAGCCAAATCTCTTTTAATAATTTAAGAAAATTAAGTTTAATCCTTTTAGAAATTCATTTACTAATTCAATGTGATTTAAGCAATTCAAGCTATTAATAAGTACGTAAATAATCCAAGTATAGCATGCTTTTGGATCCTAACTACCCGGACAATAGCATAATAGTAGCTACGCACGGACTCTCGTCACCTCGTGCGTACGTAGCCCCCACAAATAGGAGCACATAGTCAATTATTTCACCTATGGGGACAATTCCCTCTTACAAGGTTAGAAAGGAGACTCACCTCGATTCGAAGGTCCATAACCGACATTCCACGCCCTTCCAAGACTCGAATCGATGCACAACGCTCCAAAACTAGCCAAAAATAATGCAAATCCATTAATATATGCAAAGGTACCCATTAAAATCCAATTTATAACAATTCCTAACCCGATAAAAAAGTTGACAAAAATTCCCTCAGGCCCACGTGCTTGGATTCCGAAAGTTTTCGAAGATAAAGTTTACCCATAGCCTCGTGAACTCAAATATATGATTTTCTCCTAATTCCATACCCCAAATCGTGGTTAAATTCCATGAACAATAATTTTCTAGGTCTTCCCTCAAACCTCAAGTTTTCTACCAATTTCATGCTCAAATCCATACATAATTGATGTATTTAACTCAAAATAGGTGGGGATAACTTATGTTGTCATTGATGATGAAAATCCTCTCTTGAAACCCTCCAAGAATCGCCCAAGCCAAGAAAATATGAGCGGAAATGCCCAAAATCTGATTTTTAAAACAACTCGCTACCTCCAGCTATTTCCGCACATGCGGCCCCTTGACCGTTTCTGCGGTTCCGCAGGTGCGGTCCAAACACCGCTTTTATAGACATGGGGCTCCTAGCCCATTTTTGCTTCTGCGGATATGCCCATTGCTTCTGCGGTTCCTCTTCTGCGGATATTAGGCCGCTTTTGAGGTCTTGGGCCGTTTCTGCGAGGCTGCGACCACTTATGCGGATTTTGGGCCGCTTCTGCGGTCCCTTCTCTTCAAGCCCAAACCGCATATATGGTTAAATCTCTCACTTATGCGGGGCCGCTTCTACGGTCCACCCTCCGCAGAAGCGGTTATACCAGCAACCAGAGCCCTTCAGCTATCCAAAATTCCAAATTTTGATCTGTTAACCAATCGGAATCCACTCGAGGCCCCCGGGACCCAAACCAATCATACCAACAAGTCTCAAAACACATTACGGACTTGCTCGAGGCCTCAAATCACATCAAACAACGCTAAAATTATGAATCAACCTCCAATCCATGCTTTATGAACTTTAGAATTTCAAACTTCTATTTTCGATGTTTAAACCTATCAAATCACGTTCGATTGACCTCAAATTTTGCATACAAGTCATATTCGACATTATAGACCTACTCCAACTTTCAGAATCGGACTCCAACCCCGATATCAAAAATTCCACTACCGGTCAAATTTCTCAAAAACCTTCAAATTTCTATCTTTAGCCAAATGGCTCCAAAATGACCTACGGACCTCCGAATTCACTTCCAATCGCGCTCCCAACTCCAGAATCACCATACGGAGCTACTCCCAGACTCGAAATCCCAAACGGACATCGATATCACTGAAATGCACTTCAACCCAAACTTATGAAATTTCTTTCAAAATGCTACTTTCCACAATAGGCGCCAAAACGCTCCTGGGTCATCCAAAACCCGATCCGGGCATACGCCCAAGTTCGAAATCATAGTACGAACCTGCTGGAACCTTCAGATCCCAATTCTAAGGTTGCTTACTCAAAATTCCAATCCTATCTAATTCTTTCAACTTTAAGGTTTCGAAATGAGAATTCTCTTTCCAAATCAACCCTGAACTTCCCGAAATTCAATTCCGACCACGCGTGCAAGTCATTATACCTGAAATGAAGTTGTTCATGACCTCAAACTACTGAACGATGTGCTAGAGCTCAAAATGACCAGTCGGGTCATTACAATAGGTAGGCAATTTTTGGGAAAGGTTGTTGGAGGACGAGTGATGGAGCTTCTAAGGTGGTTGGTAAAGCTGTGACAAGCGGGAGTATCTGGAGAGTGAGGGGAATCATCTGGCACTATGACCGGAGTATGGGTAAAAGTAGCATCAAGGAAGCTAGGTGGTGGCAGGGGTGGTGCCTTCCCAGTCATCCAAGTCTGGTACATGTCCGTCATGTGTTGTCTTAACATCCTTACCTCATCAACCAACCCAATGTCCTATTAAACAAATTGCTTTCGGGAACCGGTATCAACCAGCTCAATTCTGTTGTTGTCTGCCACTGCCTTTTCACTTTATGTTGTATAGAGGAACTACCACTTGAAGAACCACAAACCAACCACCCTTCTGCTATGAAGATAGCAATAATGAAGTCATCACGTTAGCGTTTGGGCATTTAACATAAGATAAAGTGCAATGCACCTAGTCACAATTATTGGTTCTAAAATGACTTCGAGGGTATGAATGTTATATGACATCATCCCAATTTCACTCTTTTTGCTCTGTTTCCTTCTTCATTTTCCTTTCTAGCACTGCTTGGTTTTTTATTTCCTTTCTCCTCTTTTCTGTTTGCTTATAGCTCTTTTCTTTCCTCTAATTTCTCACATCCCATAGTTTCATCCTTTTTTTAAAAAACTTTTTTATTTAATGATTCGATTGAATCCTATGTAGGTTGCCTACGTATCATGACACCGCATGAATCAGATCAAACGAAGTTCTGAAATATCGGGAATAAAGTAAACAAACTAACGTTTTTTTCTTTGTTACCTTAATGACTAATCTGATGAGAAACGAGAAATAAAAGAAGCGAATCTTTTTTTTAATAATCTAGACTTAATGTTTTATAATCTATTCTAAACTCAATCGTAACGGGCATATATATTTTTATTATTTTTGAAAAAAAAACTCTATGGAAAATTATTAAGGAAAAATCCTAGAAGAGAAAAATATTTTTTGATTCTTTTTCTTAGGAAGGAAATCTAAAAAAATGATCCAAAGAAAAATATTTTGAATTTTCACTTGACATCCTGAAGAAAGGTTTCGAAACTCGCAAAAAAAGAAAAAATATTTTTGGATCCCAAAGAAGAGCCTCAAAAGAAAATCCTTTTTTTGATTTTTTGGAATTAATATGTTAAAAAAAACTTTTAAAGAGTTACTAAAAGGAAATTCTTTTTTTTTTTTGAATTTTTAGTCTTTATGTACTAAAAGGAAATATAAAAGATATTTTATTTTGAGTTCTAAATATTAATTTCCTAAGGAAAACCACCTCAAAAGAATTTTTTTGACTTCTAAAATTACTATTTTAAAGAGAACATCTAAAAAAAATATAAAAATGCAAAATCTATTTTTTTTTGAATTGTTAATTTATAACACATATTTTTTCCAATACAAAATAGGAAATACAATAACAAAAGACTCAACATTACTGTACAAAACTAAAAGGTAAAAGACGACATAAAAGAAAAACAGACTCAAAACATAAAAAAAATCTCATTAAGCAACTCCAAAATGTGCGATCCTGATTGGATGGTCCTGGGGCTTCTGTCATGCTCAAACTCCAATAAATAGACCCACACTTGTATGAGAAAAGTAAGACCAAATAAAGTTAAAGACATAGAACACTATATGAAACAATAACACTTCCTGTTGGACACATGCAAGACATGATTGTGACTATTTTTCTAAAATTAATGTTGACTTATGTGAGTCCACCAAACTATAGAGTACCTGGTCCACTATGAGACTGATACGTAGAATACATTAACGACTGAATATAAAGAAGGCAAGAGATTTTCTACGTGGAAAAATCTCACATAAGGGGATAAAAAACCACGACCTACACCTGTAGGCTTTAACTTCACTAACTTGTAATCTACCTACAAGCCACTTTGCAAATACCCCTTTGCAAAGACTTCAAACTCACTTGTGATGCACCACCACAAGCCACTCTATAACTCTCCTAGTTACAGAGGATTTAACTTATGACTATTCGTAGTCACAACATAAACTCTAAAGTTTATGAATTTGGTTTTTTCCTAAGACAGTGCTTCTAAGAAAGCAAACTAGGAATTACAATGTAGAACAATTAACAAGATTACAACTCAACTACGGGCGTACATAAGACTCGATCAGAAACAGATCCTTAGTGGAGTTGTCTTCTTGTTCTTGACACACCAGTGACTTCAATGCTAGATGAACCTTGTTATTCTTGAGAGAATATCACTGAATGCACACCCATAGTATATCTTGCACCAGGTTGTTTTATCACAAAAGATGGCACAATAGATAGTGATGTCAACTCAAGGTGTATACTTCTTCCCAATGAGAAGTGATTGTTGTACAATCTGCATAGCCACTTCTGGGCAGTTGCGTTCCAGCTGGATAGTGGGCTTTGTACTTCCTGTCAGGACACACCAATAGACCAGGTCCTAGTTGTGTTCCTCTTCTATAACAGTTGCCAAATGGTCACTTTCTTCTGTCACGTTCCAGCTGTGCACTTGACTTGTACTTTTTGTCAGAGAACCCTAAGACAACAGGCCTCTTTTATGTTCCTCTTTATCTTGATTGCATTTAGTTATTGACTTGCTTATGTCAGAGAACCCTAAAGGGCTAGATCATCAGGTCTCTGTTATATTCCTCCCTTTGCTAATTTTCAGGCTTCGATTAGTTCACATGAAATGTATGCCAGGCGCTCTATCTGGTTCTTCATGACAAGTTTGTTAGATCATCAAAACATAAAATTTTGAAAACCCATCAATTTTCCCCTTTTTGATGATGACAAACTTAGGCATGGACAATATTTGTTTAGAGCAAAAATAACCAGATGAGATGCCAGTAGTTTCCCCTTAATCTAAGATCTCCATCATTCTCACACGTAAGTTCCCCTTTAATCTAAGATCTCCCTCACTCTCACACTTCTCTTACATTTTTCATTCACACTTCTCTCACATTCTTCTTTTCCCCCTTTTGGCATCATTAAATGGGACAGGAGTTAAAAATATCACCAGCAGGTAAGAAGCATAAAGAAGTCTAATATAGCTAGCTCATGCCATATATGTGCACACAACATGACAGAAAAGAGAAGCTAAAAGAATATAGGATTCTACAAGCAACGAAAAGGAAATTGTTTCATTAATGTTTATATTGTACTGAGTAATTCAGGAGCAGTAATGGTTAAGTACAACATGCCATCATAACAAAAACATGTAAACAAAAGTAAAACAGCAGCCACAGGATGTTGGAGAAAAATAGCTTGACACAAGGAGGATCCTAGGGGATACTAAAGGAAGGAGGTTTGGAAGAAGAAACATCCATGGTTTGAGAACCAAGTCTGGTCTAGCATTTGCGGACAATTGTTCTTCAAGTAATTGAGCCCTAAGTCTCTCATTTTCCTTTGTTAGTCGTGTAATCTCCTCATGTACAGAATTAGGTCATTTAACTGCTTGACTGAGCTGAGTTTCCAGTATGGCATTTTGAGCCCCCAGCCTTCTTTTTTCCTCAGAGGTTACATTTCGGGCGTTGATTAGCTGAGAGATGGTCGAGATGCTTCCACTAACCTTTTCAATACATTCACATTCCTCTAGAGTGGTCTTAGAGAAGGTCTATTTGCGTGTGCCCACTCTGGGATTCCCCAAGGGGACCTTATAGAATATGAACACCTGAGTGAGGAGAAAGCCATAAGGTAACCCATGATTTCCACCCTTTAAATTTGCCACCTTCTACATATGGTCTATCATGATTGCAGGCAGATTGATTGGAACAAACTCATCGAGCTTTTCCATCAGGACCATGCCCAATCTTGTAGAAATAGAGCGCCTCTCAGAGCGGGGTAAGAGCACTTTATTGACCAGTTCAAACAGAAGCCGGTATTTAGGAAGCAAAATCTTCTTATGCACCTGTCCCCCCTATTGAATACCTTGTTCTTTCATGATGGCTCTCCAAACGTTTACTCCACAGACACCCTTAACTGAGGACATACCTTCACACGTAATTCTGAGAATTTTTCCCAACATTGAAGCATTGAGTACAATGTCTACTCCATTTACAAGCACACAAATGTGATCCCCCTCCACAGTGAAAAGAGATGCGTAAAAAGTTTTTAAACTGGTGTTCCCATTGTTGAAATTCTCTATTCAAACAAGTGTTCCCATTGTTGAAATTCCACAATCTCTAAAATTTGTCTCATGCCTGTCATCTCCGAAATTGCTGGATCAAATGTACGACCCCACAACACTTTCTGAGTTCTTAATCTCTGTTGCCAAAGACAACCATCACGGGTCATAGACTTTATTGTACCATGTTCCTTAACTGTTTCCTATTTTTGTTTACTAGACCCTTCGGCAGACTTTCCTTTCCATCTTGCCATCCCCATAATATTGTCCTTAGACACGACTAGCTCAGGTAGACTCCACTTAGACTTGCTACTGTACTTCACAGATGAACCTTTCTGTTTCTTAACATTTTCATCAGAGGACTTTTTCATAGGTTGTTCAATTGTCACAGATTGTTGTACTGAGGAACCAGGTTCCTTGGAAGCATCTTGGTCTATTTGGTTTACTGACACACTCTTGATGAAATCCTTTGGATTCATTTTCCTCTTTTTCCTTGTCTTGACACTCATCTTACTTTTCTGAAATGAGGACTCAGAACTCTATTGCTTTAGGGACCTGATAGTGAGTGATTTGGAGGAAGACTCTAAGAGCTTGGAATGAACAAGAGGTGTAGGAGGAAGTTTGCATGGAAGAGAATCAAGTTCATTAGAAGGCTTTTATGAGAATATCTCATGAGCTAGGGACTCGAGGAGTGTTGTGGTTCTTACATCTCGTAGGAATGGAATTTCTTCCCCCGGTACTCAAACGAGAGATATGCTCCTTCATTCATCACACTCTCAGCAGCTATAGCCAAGATGTTATGAGATGCTTCCTTTTCTGGTAACTCCTTGAGAGTCACTGACTCCAACATGGAGGTGTTCAGATACTGGTCAGGATCATCCTCAAGGGCTTCTGATACTTGAGGAGTAAAACCTCCTGTGTGATTTTTGATGAGATTGTAGGATTGACTAGACATAGTATTCTCAAAATAATGGTAAATAGGGTTTATCAGAAATGGAAAAACTGTAGAAGTGGAAGAGGAACCAGGAGTTAGTAAGGTTGTAGAGGGTGTGAAATAATGATGCTCTGGGATGATTTCAAGGATAGTGCCGAAGTGGGAGCGATGTCAAGGTGGGAGAATGAGACAATTTTTTGATTGACATTAGATAAATACTTGGTAGACGAATATAAAGAGAGATGAAGAGAAGATCCCAACTGTACAGAGTAGATGGAGGTTCATGACTTGCCTTGAGAGAAAAAGAAGTTTGTATTGGAAGAAAGGCTAATGATGAGTGGAGAGCGAAACAGGTTTTGAATAGTTCTGAAGAGCAGTGGTAGGTTTGTGGGATGGTGTTACCGTGCATAGGGGATGAAAGGATTGGAAAGACAAGATATGACATGTAGATGCTGAAAAGTCAGATGATGTGGCATTTGAATTAATTTTGTTGAACACACGTTTTTTTTGTTTTAAGAGGGCATGCAGAATAAGCACATTACTACTAACCTGAGATATAAGAATCTGAATCCAGAGCAGTCTTTTGAACAAAGTTTTAGCAGCTCCCCTCTTGCAGTTCATAGCCATACCTTTAGCTTCTACGATTGCCATGCGTGTTTACCTACAACCATATTGATGTGAGTTAGGCTTGGTCAGAAAATACTTTAGCTACCTTTACCTAATGGTATCTTACACAACCAGCAGATGGAAGATCAGGTTCTTCATTAGATTCTTGTGACCCCATCTTCACCTTGATTTATCCAAAACATTCTCTTCTTGAGGCTTTGATGCAGATATCTGGAATTTGGTCTTCCGTTTTGCAATGCTTTCCACCAATCAATCCTTTCTTCATATTGACCCTTAGAGGATGATCTCTCCCTTCAATATGTTTGCAATTTCTCTCCAGTTGTTGATGAGGTCATTTTGTTTTGCTTCCTTGTCTCCCAGAAGATAAGGCATGAATCATGACAGGTGCACCATGTTCTGTGTGAGACGTGATGGAGGAAGTTGAGTTTTCTTTTGCTAGTTTCCTTCATCTTGCTCACTTTATCATCCTCCTTATTTGAAGCCTCAGATACTTCCCAGAGACAGGATTGGTTCATCATATTGATCATCATCATTTCTTTCTTAGCAAGGAAAAGTGTCTTGTTGAATACCCTGATAAGTCGGGATTCTAACATGCTTTATGCCTCAACTTGCCTATGATTTGGTTATAAACTGCTACAAAATAACCCCAAAATGCTCACAAGTTGTGCTTTATTGCAGGTTTAATCGACAAATTGACAAATGTTTAAGATCGGCTAAAAAAGGAGTGAAACCTGTTCAAGTGTCAAAGACTAAGTGAATTGAGAAAAAGAGTACCTAGTGCGGACCGCGCAAAAGAGAATGCGGCCGCACTAGAAAGTTCAGAGAGTTGTCATATTCAAGTCAGAGGTAACGCGGGTGTGGTACACTTCTGCGCGGTCCGCGGTCAGGCTTCACAGCTGCACCACTCTTTTGCACAGTTCGCGGAACAGAGACTCAGAGAGTTAACATTTTGAAAATTTCAAGCAATGCGGTCCCCGCTCCTTTATGTGCGGCCGAGCCAACTTCCACTCGGCCGCGGTGCACTTCCACGCGATCCGCGGTCCTGAACTTCAGAGAAGCACAAACCAAAAGTCCAAGAGCCAGTGCGGCCGCGGTCCTTTTTGGGCGGTCTGCACTGACCCTGTATGAGTATTTTTGTCCAGTTTTTCCAGCCTAGTATAAATAGAATATTTTACCATTTTTAGGTCAAGTTTTTTATTCTGAATGCAGCTGAGCTGGTGAGACTCGATATTGTAGCCATTTTTTGGCTCTTTTGCTCTTTATTATTGTAGTTTCTTCTTAGTAATCAATTAATATGATTAGTTCTTCATCTATTTCTTCAATTTATATATCTAGCATGAATAGCTAAACCCATTAATAGGGTTGTGGCTCAACCCAAGTGTAGGTAATTGATGGGTGTTGCTATCTAGTGTTAGATTGATTATGGATGTTTTCTATTTGGGTTGATTTTATGTTTTAATTTCGAATTTGTGGTTGAAAACATAGATTCAAGCTTAATGGGTTTGACTCTTCTTGAGAAAGAGAGTGTATGATCCCAAAATTGACCAAACAAGGAATTACAATGGACTCATGACAAATAATAGTCCCAATTAACGGGTTAAATCTCGAGAGAGTAATCACCCTACTTGAACCCTAGTTGCTTGATCAAATTGGCTTACCCAATTGGTCTTGAGAGAGTCAATTGGGCAAAATCACTCTTTCAACCGAGAGGTGTGAGAGTGGGTACAATTGTGCAAGGGTTATAGCATAAGCCTCAAATATATCAATCTTCCCTTAGTAATTTCTACCCGTCAATTTGCTACCTAGGTAGTGTCACGACCCTAGTGCCTTTCTTAACATTAAGTACAACTTAGCAATATTCTCGTAGCATAATTTAGTTTTAATCATTAGTTTTATAATAGTAGTTATAAAAAAATCAAAAACCAAAAATGTTTGAAGTGACATTAGGAGTACAAACACCTCTAGACTAGACAGAAAATCCAACTCCATTACTAGCTCCTTGAGGAAATCGATCCTGAGCTCTATTCGGGTAAGAGCTATTGCGACCCGCTCTTCCTGTGCCGTTGCCAGAGAGCTTACGGTGTTGACTATCTGTTTAGCTAGTTTTGTGTTTTGCTTATCTTTCCTTCTAGTTTACTAATTTTGTTTGTGTCGATCAATCAGGTACAAATGGCTCTCAATGCAAATGACCCTCTCTACAATTTAATAACGGGGGAGGAGGTAGAGGATCTAGAACAATATGAGGTCTTACCTCAAGCTCAAAGGAGAGGCAGAAATGCCAATGCAAATGATAATCCGAATGAAAATATTCAGGACCCTCCTCCGCCACTACTTAGACTGGCCCCAAGAGTTCTCCCTAATTAAGGGTACGCCAGTGCTATTGTTCCTCCCCGAATCTGGGCGGGGAACTTTCAAATCACAAATGTTATGTTGACCTTGCTCGAACAAAGAGGGTATTTTACGGGCGCCTTCGATCAAAATGCTTACAAGTACTTGAAGAGGTTCGTTGATACATGCTAGGGTAGCAAGAAAACAAACGTATCTGAGGATGCATTGAGATTGAGGCTTTTCCCGTTCTCTCTTCGGGGTAAAGCGTTGGATTGGTTAGAAAGGCTACCCAATTATTCTATCACCACATGGGATGAATTGGCGGACAAATGTATTGCCAAGTTCTTTTCTCCAAGTCATATTGAGGCTCTTCGGGATAAAATTCTAGCCTTCAAGCAAGAGCCAACGGAACCTTTGCACGAGATATGGGAAAGATATAGAACAATGGTGAAGGAGTGCCCTAATAATGACATGACCGAGGCAATGATACAACAAACTTTTTATCGGGGCATCAACACCATGAATCAGTGCATTGTGAACCAATTAGACGGAGGGAACATCATGAAACTTTCTTACCATTAGGAATGTGATGTACTTGATGAAATGGCCGACACCTATTCGGCATGGCAAAGTCGAGAAAATGTGCAACAAGTTGACCCCACGGTCATCCATTTGCACAAGGAATTACACGATCATGGCCAAGTTATTGCCGAGATTATAACAACTATGAATCAATTGGAGAAGGTTCAATTGCAACAAGTCCAAAACATGCGCCAAGTCAATGCAATGGAAGGTGTTTCTATGTTGAAAATGAGGCAAAGAGGGCAACAACAACCTCAACAACAATGATGGTGGTAGTTATTCGAATGAGTGCTATGATGAGCAAAGAGAAGAATGTCAATATGTCAATAACTACCAAGGGAATAGAGGAAATCAAGGGAATCAACAATGGCGCCCCCAAGGAAATCGGGGCAATCAACAAAGTGGCGGTAATTGGAATAATAAAAACCAACAACAAGGTAGTGGCAATTGGAACAACAACAATCAAAATAACAATTAGGGTAACCAAGGTAATAATCAAGGAAATTGTAATGGGAACAATAATAATTGGAGCAACAACAACAACAATCAAGGAGGGAGGAATAATAGTGAAAATTAAAGCAACCAGGGGCAAGGCTTTCAAAGGCCCCCCATGTACCAACAACCGAACAATCCACCTCCCTTTCAATCTCAAGGGTCTAGTTCTTCGGGTAGTGATATGGGGAGAATAGAAATGATGTTCGAACAAATGATGAAGAAGAACCAAGACTCCGATGCTCAATTGGCTTCCCATAATACCTCTATTCGAAATTCGGAGGTTCAACTTGGCCAAATCTCTCAATCGTTGAATACTCGACCTAAGGGTGCTCTACCAAGTGATACGGTAGTGAGCCCGAAGGGAGTTAACAATCATGTAATGGCGGTTACAAAAAGAAGTGGAAGAGGTGGTGATGTGCATGTCTCGAATGAAAATCAAGTTGTGAATGATGATGTTGGGTTCCAAGAAGATGTGGGTCCTTTCATTGTTGATGATGTGGTTTAACCAAATGTGACCAATGATGTGTGGATTGATATTAATGATGAGGCCGGGGTAGAGACTCAAGATGTCGTGAACCCGTTTAGGGAACACGTGATTGACATACCCGAGTCGGTTGTGCCAAAGGCCAAGGCACCCTTGCCTAGGACACCTCCACCTTACCCTCAACGGTTAGCAAAGCAAAAAGGTGACAATCAATTTAAAAACTTCATCAAAATGATGAAGAGTCTTACCATCAACGTGCAGTTAGTGGAGGCACTTGAACAAATGTCGGGTTATGCAAAGTTCATGAAGGATTTGGTAACAAAGAAGAGGTCGATGGAGTGCGAAACAATTAAAATGACGCATCAAGTGAGTTCTATAGTGCATTCTATGGCCTCGAAACTTGAATACCCCGGAGCTTTTACTATCCCTTGCACTATCGGTAGTGCGTAATTTTTCAAAGACCTTTGTGATTTAGGGGCTAGCATAAATTTGATGCCTTATTCGGTCTTCAAGACTTTGGGAATTGGGCAACCCAGGCCAACCTCAATGAGACTTCAAATGGAGGATTGATCGATTAAGCGACCCTTGGGCATAATTGATGATGTTCTTGTCCGTGTTGATAAATTCGTATTATCGGCTGGCTTTGTCATATTGGATTGTGAGGTGGACTTTGAAGTGCCGATTATTCTTGGGAGACCTTTCCTAGCTACGGGTAAGGCCTTGGTTGATGTTGAAGCGGGAGAGTTGACATTCCGAGTGGGATATGATAAGTTGGTATTCCATGTTTGCAAATCAATGAGACAACCCAATAGCACAGAGTTGTGTTCATTTGTGGATATTGTCACAGCTGTGATAGTGGATGAGACAAGTTCCATGATAAATGTTGAAGATCCTCTTGAGGCCGTGATTCTTAACATGGATGTCGATGATGATTCTAGTAGAGTGGAGTGTGTGAATGCATTGCATGGTATGGGTTCATATTCATATGAGCCTAAGAAGTTATCTTTGGATCTTGAAAACCGCAAAACTTTACCAACTAAGTCGTCCATTGAGGAGACACCGGTGTTGGAGTTGAAGCCACTTCCTCCACACCTCAGGTATGAATTTTTGGGCTCTAATTCAACTCTTTCAGTTATTCTTTCTTCTTGCCTTACTAACTTGCAGGTTGAGGCCACTTTGGAGGTGCTTCAAAGGCGAAAAGGGGCAATAGGATGGACTCTAGTGGACATTCGGGGGATAAGCCCCGCATTTTACATGCATAAAATCATCTTGGAGGAGGATGCAAGGGCTTCACTTGAACATCAAAGAATACTAAATGAGGTGATGCAAGAAGTGGTAAAGAAAGAGTTTATCAAGTGGCTTGACGCCGGTGTGGTTTATCCAATCTCCGATAGCTTGTGGACCTCTCTGGTCCAATGTGTTCCAAAGAAAGGAGGGATGATGGTAGTGACAAATGACAACAATGAACTTATTCCCACTCGAACCATTACCGGTTGGAGAGTTTGTATGGACTACCGGAAACTCAACAAGGTAACCCGCAAGGATCATTTCCCCTTGCCATTCCTCGATCAAATGCTTGATCGCCTTGCGAGGCGAGCTTTTTATTGCTTTTTGGATGGGTACTCGGGCAACAATCAAATCTTAATTGCCCCGGAGGACCAAGAGAAGACCACTTTTACATGACCCTATGGTACAATTGCGTTCTCCTGGATGCCATTCGGGTTGTGTAATGCTCCGGCGACCTTCCAACGTTGAATGATGGCTATTTTCACCGACATGGTGGAATACATATTGGAGGTACTTATGGATGAATTTAGTGTGGTTAGTGACTCTTTTGAAGAATTCTTGGTAAATTTTGATAGAGTCTTGGCTCGATGTGAAGAAACTAACCTCGTTCTTAATCGGGGAAAATGCCATTTTATGGTTGAAGAAGGTATAGTGTTGGGTCAAAAGATTTCTAAGCATGGGATTGAGGTAGACAAGTGTCACAACCCCAGTTCACCCTCCATGAACATGTCGTGATGGCACATCGTTCCTACCACTAGGTAAGCCTAACAATGCGGAAATAATAAACTAACTTGAGGAATGATTAAATAAAGCTAAACATATTAAAATAATAACTACATATAAGGCCGCTCGGCATATACAACTCAAAACAGAATGCGGAAGTCGAGAACTCAATCCCAAAACCCGGAAACTCACGGGAACCACAGGCTAACAGAAACATAGTACGCTACTCTAACTCCAGAATATCTAAACAACTAAGAGAAAAGGAATAAACTAAGTACTAAAGTTGGAATAGAATAGAGACTCCTGGTCTGCGGACGTGGCACATATACCTCAAAGTCTCCGTGTATCTCCTCGCCTCAAGGATAGTGCGCCTGAGTAGAGTTACCTGGAAAATTTGCACATGAAAAACATGCGCAGGAAGGGCATGAGTACACCACAGCGGTACTCAGTAAGTGCCAAGCCTAACCTCGATTGGGTAGTGACGAGGAAGGTCAGGGCCCTACTGAGGCAAAGTATAATAATAATTAACAGTATGAAAAATCTGACAGAAATAATGAGTACAGCAGTGAGATAAGATAGATCAACGAGGCAATAACAACTACACGAGAACAGAGTAAACACGGGGTAAATACAGCTCAATACCAATGATAACAATGGGGGTCTCCCAGGATACCGTCCTGTAGCCCTTTTCTCAACTATCTAATGGATCTCTCGGGATGCCGTCCCGTAGTCCAACTCATGTAACAATTCGAAGGATCTCCCGGGATACCGTCTCGTAGTCCAACCATCAATGTGCAGGGGGATCTATCGGGAATCTAACCCGCAGTGCCAAAGTATAAGTGCAGTGGGATCTATCAGGAATCTAACCTGTATTCCCAAAGTAAATGTGCAGGGGGATCAATCGGGAATAGAACCCGTAGTCCTAAAGTAACAAACAAGAGGGGGAGGTATCGGAATCCCACATCCGTAGTCCCAATATAAATGCGCAATCACAACCAGAAGGTACACAGAAATGAAGTACAAAAGACGAGGAACATGTAGTACTAACCTAGCATGATTCATATAGTACAGTTAAGGCAATTTAAGCAACTAGGAAAGTTAAATCAACTAAACATGCTTTCCTAATCTAGCACAGGTTATAATTGTCAATGGAATAAAACAAATTTGAAGGAAACTCAATCTCAATATTTTAAGTAAAAACCGGATTTTTAACAATTGGCTCAAGTACGCGCTCGTCACCTCACGTACAAGACACTCAAGTACCAAATAACAAATCCTAAGGGGAAAGGTCCCCCACACAGGGTTAGACAAGCCACTTACCTCGAACCGGCTCAAAATCAACTAGAAATCACACCTTTGCCATGAGTATCCGACTCCAAATGGCCCAAATCTATTCAATTTAATTACACATTATAGATAACATCGAAAACAACTGGTTTTACTATTAAATTCAAAGCTACGACATGAAATTAGGTAAAATGACCAAAATACCCTTCAGGCCAATGTCTCGGAATCAAATATTTTTCACATTTTCAGAACCCTCGTACTCTTAAGAGTCCAACCATATAAAAATCTCCCAAATTGGAGGTCAAACACCCATTCAAAACCCAATAGTTTAGCCTATGAAGTTTCACCCAATTTTTCCAATTTTTGATCCCAAATTCGAATTTTAATGATGGATTTAACTACAAAATGATGAAATATAACTAGAAGGGATTTTAGAAATGTTACCCAATATTCTTCTCTTCAAAACCCTATGAAAACTGCCCTTCCCCAAACTCAATTTGATTTTTCTAACTTATGAAATCTAACCCTCGAAATTTCTATATCATAGGCATTTCTGCTTCTGCGGACAAGGGACCGCTTCTACGGTTCAATAACCGCTTATGCAGTTCTGCTTATGCGGATTTCTTACCATTTCTACGATTTTCTTACAGCTGACCCAAGACCGCATCTGCGATAGAAGCCTCGCAGGTGCATAACCGTATATGCGGTAGATCTTCCGCACCTGTAGAAAAAGATGAGGGAGCCCAAATTCGCTCCTACGATTGAGTGGCCGCTTCTGCGGTTCCCAAGCCGCAAAAGCGAAAATACTAGAAGAGAAAAACCAGCTACTGCAACACTTCAAAAATTTCGCCGTTAACCACCAGAAATCATCCCGAGGCCCCTGGGACCTCAACCAAAACCACCAATAACACCTAATACCTCATACAAACTTGTAGAAATCCTTGAACCACCTAAAAAAATGCCGAAAACTCGAATTAATCAATGATTTGAGCCTAAGAACTTTGCAATCCCAGGTACTGTTCCAGTGCGGTTGCAAGCAAGGAAGAAAATATTCCGGAAGACCTTCAGCTTTGAGGCTCGAGGGTAGTTGACATTTGTGTGCAGTCGACTCGACTCTTCTACCCACGATCAGACTATTCCACTTACTCGGGCTATTCTTGTTGCATCTATTATGGCCGGGTACCCTATCAATGTGGGCAATGTGATGTCCCGTGTGATTTCTGTTGTAGGGAAAGATCATGACCGGAATTATCCTTTTTCCAACACCCTTTCAATGTATTTTCGGGACATGGAGGTGGAGCAGAAGAGATATGATGTCAAGACCAAGCATGTGGCTCCCTACTCTTGGTACAGCATGCAGGGTCCGGACAACCCTATGTCCAAGAACTACCAGCCACCTGGCTCTAACCCAACTGGCCAGTCTAAGGAGCCAGTTGCGGTAGAGCCTTGTACCGAGCCTTCCACCGAGCCTGCTGCCACTATAGTAGTAGACTTGCCTCCAGGACCTTCCTTTGCTACTGGTCCCAATACGTTAGCTGGCCCGGGGGTGCCATCTTCCCGGGCTCATCCTCTCACTGCCCATGAGTTGAGCTAGACATTGTCTAGTTTAAACAACTGGATGTCAGCTGTGACATCCAAGTTGTCCACATTGTCTTCCACCATTCACACCCAATCAACACCTCAGCCATCTCAGATTGCTCAGTCTATTGAGGACACTTTGAAGAAGCTCCTGGAGAACCAGGAAAGGATTATGAAGGCACAAGCTACTTTGACTACAACAGTGGAGTCACATGGCAAGGCTCTGAATGAGCTTGCCAAGGAGCACAAAAAGATGAGGAGATCACGGGCTTCTAAGGAGTCTGTGAAGCAGCTCAGGACAGATGTGGACAAGCTATTGGCAGACCAGATGCCTCGAGACTTGCTATTCGGGGACCCAGCCCCAGACCCAGCAGCACCAGTAGTAGAGCCCCGGCAGGAGCAGGCACCTAGGCAGCCTAGGAAGAAGAGGAAGCTCCCCAGCACAGCGGATGCAGTTATTGAGGTGGCAGCCCCACAAGAGGACTCCTCCAGTTTTCCACATGTTGCACCTGACATCCAACCGGTCCAAGAACAGGCCCCAATCCTAGCAGTTGAGCAACAGGAGGCCGGGAGCCAGTTTGAGGCTCCCACATATACGGAGGACTTGGGTACCACTGAGGATCCCATGCAGACTCACCAGGCCTAGGGAGCCCCTATATCCTTTGTTATGACTTTTTGATGCTTATTTTGGTAGTTGGCATTGGGGACAATGTCAGCTTTTATTCGTGAGGGTGCGCCCTAATGTTTTGTTGATTATCTGGATGACAGTATATACAGATTGTTAGTTTATACTTTCCTTTGATTTTCTATTTTGGGCTGTATATAACATTACATTTTAGCCACTTTTCTCATACTTTGGGATGTAAACCAACGTAGTTCGGGCAGATTTGCCAAAACCAAATGTATATTTTTTGAACAACAATTTTTCTTATTTTTCCAAATATTTTCTTTTTCCTTTTTTTTTTCATTTTCAGAAATCCGACAGCATTTCGGTACTATTTAGGCATTGAGTTTTTCAAAGCGGATGGTTACCCTCACTTAGTCCTAACACTGCTATTTTTCTCAATTTTCTCTCATGATACAAGTCGGTCAATATGCAAAGCCGAGCAAATAAATGCGCAAGTAGCACATAAGATGCATCAAGATGGTATTTTCATTTCAGGTCACCTGTCCTAGATGGACCCAACCCCTGTGTTGAGTCCCCTAAGTAAAATACACATGATGCAAACAAACGTTCCTACTAGGGATCCGGCATGAGGTTTTGTTCTTCTAGGTTTAAACCCTAGGTTTATTGACCTAGACCTGGCTTACCCGAGCGGACAACTCGAACCGAGGGGGAGGCAGCGTACTGGGGATACAGAAGCTCCGCCGGCTTAGCAACTTATCCAAACCTCGTTCTAAATGGGAAAAGAATCTAAACAGAAGAGAAGCTACACGAAGTGCACCCTTATCCATGATGTAGAAGACTCAGATAGAGGAAGGGATTCGTAGCAGTTTATATATACAATTTCAACAAATATCAAAAAGGTAAAACATTTAGCACATATAGCATGGAACATGTAGCAAAATCAGATAAAGCCAAATGTAACAATTGTACTAAGCTCGAATTCTTGAACCCTGAATCGAAATTCTGGGTTCGTGTCCCCAGCAGAGTCGCCAGAGCTGTCACACCTCCCTTTTCACACACCTACCCCGAAGGATAATGTATAAGGGAGTTTTTCCATTTTAAGTGACATTATTCGAAATGGGATTTTTTTAGAGTCGCCACTTGGGATAGGATTGGCTTTTTGTGTCCCAAGTCAACGATTTAACTTGAATCCCAAATCGAGGAAATTTTCGACTTCCCAGTTGGAGTCTGCGAACCAGAAATTCTGAATAAGGAATTCTGTTGACCCGAGGGAAGTTGTTAGGCACCCCCGAATCCTGTGGTTCTAGCAGAGTCGCTTAAATTATTATAAATGGCTAAAATCTAATTTTAATATATGTCATCCTATAGTGCAATTTTAGAATTATTTAACCGCTTTTAGTTTAAAAAAATTTAAGAAAGTGAACATCGTTTAAAAATGTGTTTTTGGATCACGTCACATGAAATGCACCCGTATCCTCGACACGTTCTTATTCAACGTTTTGGGATTTGGATTTGGGTTGCATGAAATGCGCAATCGTATTTAAGAAGGTAAAATTATTAAAAGCGCACCTAAAGCGACTACCGTATTTTTATCTTTGCGGGAGGCCGTGAAAATTTGCTAAACGGCACGTCCTGAATTCTAAGTATTTTAATATAAGTATTTAAAGAGGTCCCAGCAATTTATGCATTTGTTTGGCGGGGCGCACCTCGTTTCATTATTTAAAGGCCAACCTGAAGCAAACTACGATTTTCTATTTCATTTGTCTCTAAAAGGCCCTAATTAATTAATATCATTAGTGCTAGTATTTAAAGTGATCATGGAATTTAGGCCTCAAGTTCAAGTCCATACTTGAACAAGAGGCGAACCTCTTAACTCAAGCATGCTACTTAACTAGGGGACCCAAAACCCATAATCCTAGGGTGCAATTTTAAACTCTCAGCATTCTATTGGGCCTCAACAACCAGCCTAAGAGTTGTGAAAATCCAATCAGCAAAATGATACTAATGAATTAATACTTCCGCATTTCGAAAATTAACAGCAAAAACCCAAGGTGCTTACCATTTCACCCAAAGAGCACATATAAATTAATAATATCTAATATCAAGTCCAAACGAATTTGCTCTTGTATTATTCCAAATGACAGACTTTACTCTTGCATTTCATTACCAGTGTACTCCTGAGGTTGTTTGCTTGCAGTAATTAGGTTGCATTGTCAAACAATAAGGGAAAAATGATGATATTTCTACTCTGAAAACTAATGTCAATCATGTGTCCTATTTCGAATTTCAAACAATGGCACACAAATAACCTATATCCAGTTCCTAGTTCATTATTCATCTGAACACAAGCTTCAGCACACGCTTAACAAAAATAGCGGATCCTATTTATTAATCATATATAGTTCCTAATTCATTATCACAAGCTTCAGCACACACTTAAATAATAACAGATTATGTTTGTTACCTAAAGCAGCAAACTCTAGAGACACTCGAATTATACCGACATTGCCTAGTTGCATTAATATAAAACTAAAACAGAAGCAATCTATATAGTTTAATTAAAACAGTCCAATATAGGTTAACAATCCTATAATCAACAATCCGAAGTTTTTCCAGTTTAATTACAAAACAAGTTCAAACAGTCCTAATTAATACAAATAGTCCTAATTGACACTAATACGTATTTGTTCAAATGAAATTTACAGCTACATATTAAGACTAATAGTGAAACACAGAGGTGGATTCATGTGGTAGCAATTCTTCATCATTTGATTTCACAATTGTTCACGGACATTGAGTGAAACTTCAGATCATTATAGACAACAAGTGTACCTAGAATTGAGCAAAGTAAAGGAAAAGGAGTCAGCAGTAGAAATAGACCAACGGCAGTTGAAACCAGGACAAATGAGTCAATTTCCAACTCAAAACAGGCCACAACAATCTCAAAATGAACACCAGAGGGAAAAACACCAGTGAGAATAGCCAAAATCAACTTGATATAACTAAATGCACTCGACAAACACCCCTGGAATGTCCAGAACACTTCAGCAATCAGGTCTACACTAGATGATGCAAATAATCACTACGACTTGAAATTCAACCCGAAATCACTATAGAACAGTATTTTTGTTGAGTTTTGCTTTATTTTTCTTTTGTCTTTGGTTTTTTGGAAGTAATTAAGATCTAAGAGAAGTTTTTGAACTATAGGACTTCAGATTTGAATATTTGAATTTGAAGTTCAAATTTCAGATCTTAAACTTGTAGAAAATGTGTATTTAGGGGAAATTTAAGAGCTGGAATTTTTGGAATTTTCAGATGTGTGAAAACTTTTTGGGAATTTTTCAGATTGTTCAAGCATTTTTTTTTTGGGAATTTTTCAGATATTGAAACTTGTTAATGAAGGCAGGTAGGTTGCCTTTTATAGGCAGGAAAAAGGGCAGGAAGGTTTTAGAACTTCTTCACTCATTTTTCCCCCTTTTTATTTTAGTTTTTATACGTTAATCCCTAAATATTTGGCTTGTTGCCAAGTTACTGCATTAAGAATGCTAAAACTTACACTAAGACCCTCTTCTAGAAGAATCTAGGGTATTCTAGCTTCGTTTTCTATTTATGGAATACCTATACTACCCTCACTTTTATTCTGAAATTACTGAGCCTAACAAACTAATCCATTTTAAATATCCAAAATACCCCTGAATACCCCTGAAATTACTAACCAACCCCAACCCCTTTTTGTCCTAGTTAAAATTCAACTATAATTAATCAAAGATTGAGTTATTCAGCTATATCCAATCACCTAAGCCTAATTACTTTGAAAACGCTGAATTAAAGAACAATTACCAATCAAAATCATGCATCAAAGAACTTAAATCAACTAATTTGAACCATTACTACATAAGCTAATTACTGAACTAACTAAACATCGATTCAAAACAACTAATTAGAGTATCAGTGATTAAAAAAAATCAAAGCAAAACTGAAAAACCCAAAAACAAATACGGATGCAAAACTAATCTTAAAGGGAAAACATAGGCTAAATTATTAACCAACTAACACAAGTATGCAGGAAATTAATTCAATGTTAAAGCGACCTAATTAGGCTAAGTGATTAACCCAAACAGAAACTTAACTAAAATTTAAACGAATTAAGGGGACTCAGGGAGAGTGAAAGGAGACAGAGAAACCAAATATGAGCAAAAAATACAGAAAACTCACCATCTTAAAAGCTTGAATCCCAATTTGACCTTCTAATTCCGTCCCCAAATAACATTAGTCCTTTGTTCTTAGCAAGAATGAACGAGTAACGTTATTAGAGAACGGAACCAAACCAAAACTCCCAGAAAAAAAAACGGAACAGAAGCCTTGCCCGTTCGAGTCTCTAATTAGACTTTTGCAGATTCACATTCAAGGGGTTTGAATGGCTTTCTAGGGATAAGGACGGCGGAATCAAGGTGAGGGAGGGAAGCTGACCCTAGGGTGTTAATTTGGGGCCAATTGGGTGAACTAGGATTTTAGACCGTCACTTTTGATTGAAAATTTGACGAGTTCTGGACGGATTTGAAATAAAGGGTTTGGAGATTTGAGATGTGGGGGTAGAGGAGATACTGGGGTGTTCATATGGTGGGATTTGGATACGTCGCCGTCTTGTGCGACGGAGATGGAGTTTAGGGTTTTGTAGATTTGGGGTGTTTGGTTGGGATTTGAGAAGAGCTGGTCATGGATTCGTATTGAGGAGATTAAGACGGTGTAGGGGTGTAATTTTGGGTTTATTTGGAGCATTACCGCCGGCGGAGACGATTTTCGGTCGGCGGCCCATGGCGGAGAGTGGCGGAGATGGGGGGGATTAGGGTTGTACGAGGAAGGTGGCTCTTGGTCTCTAATTTTGTAAAAGGATTATTACACTTTTATTTAAAATGTTTGAACAAATCTGGACCGTTGGATGATAGACAATGAATGGCCTGGATTGGTTGGTCAAAAACGACGTCGTTTTAATTTAAATGGGGGAGTGGAGCGGATTGGCCTGATTTGGGCCTGATTGGAACGAGATTTGGAGATTTTTGGCTTGGGCTTTGGGAATTTTGGCTTAGGCCAACAAGCTGAAGACCAAGTCAGATCTTTCATTTCTCTCTTATTCCATTTTCAATTAATTTCTTTCTTTTATTTAAACTCAATTCAATTTCATTTCCTTTTTTTATTTTTTATGTTAAAAGCAAAAAATGGATTAAACTAAAATTAGACTAATCAATTTTCTCAAACTAACTAAATCCCAACAAAGAATGTAAAAATGACAAAATACTATATTTTTATATTCTTATGAATTATGCTAACTAATTATGCACAAAAGTGCAAACAAACATAAAAATCATGCAATTAATTCCTAAAAATTCAAATATTAAAAGAAAAATTCTAATTCTAATGAATTCTATAGAAGTAATTTAAGCGTGAAAAAAATCACGTGCTCACAGTTTGTGTTACATGAGCTTATGGAGGATTTAGTTGAATCTCACTGCGGTATTATGGCAGTAATGGAGTATGGTTATTGTATGTTATCATATGTTTTATTCCATGGCTTTGAGCCAAGTGGGGGAGTCTAATATCGATGAGTTAATTGCACAGTTATGTGTTGTATTGGTTTCGGTTTGAAGTATACTTGTGAATCAGTTATGACTTCCAGAGGTTGAGATAGAGGATGACTCGAGTAAGTGAATTTTTGGATACGGGTTGTTTTACACTCTATAGGTATATGGGAATAATGGAATGATTGAGTGGTTATTCTTAAAAGATGTGATGTGCATGTAGTAGGGATTTGGTTGGTTGCGTTAAGGTGGGTTTACTTCTTTGGGTGTCATCGTGCTAATGGGGCACACGTCGTTGAGCCTGTTTGGTGCGATACAATTAAGATTTGAGAAGAGTGGATAACTCTTGAGAATGGTTCTAATGGATTCAAAATATATATGTAGAAATTGAGAATTTCGGATTGGTATACGGCTAGAATCTGAGATTTGCATTGGATGGTGCCGAGACTCGTGGTATTTCTATATCATTATAGATTCTACATTTCAGTATCAGGAAGGTAAAGGAAACAACTTTTGATTCATAGAAGGTCTCTTCAGAGTGGGTGTCTTGATTGTGGAACTATTGGGGTGCTTAAGAGGAAATATAACGGCTTATGGGCCTTAGGCCAGTGTGGTTTTATGTTAGGATCTATGGTGGTGAGCTTTGGGTTAAGGGTCGTAGTCTACTGTCAAGGAGAAGTGTCAACTTAAGGGTAATTCGGAAGGAACTCGGAAAAATAGGACAACTTGGTAGTAGGTTGGATCAACACAGTAATAGGTATGATCAGTTCTTTGGGTACTTATAATGTGGCGAGTCTTTACAGTTGTTTGGTGGCAATAATATTAGGTTTGGCAACTCTCTTGACTTGGTTGAGTTAGAGAGATTCAGTTCTGATGGCTTGATTATGTGAAAATATGTATCAGATAGTTCTATCACGATTCGAGGTGGATATTTCCTACTTACGTAAGGAACATGTTGCGTATTGGGATTTTCTCGTGGATGAGATCAAATGGAAGGTTTCTTGCTAATTGAGTATGTAGTTTTCTTGTGATTAGAGTTTATTATGAGATTCTCTTACCTTTTCATATGATGGGATGATAGATGCGGTGTGTTGTGTAGGATCGAGATTTGCATGTGCAAGGTCGTGGTTAAGTTTTGAATGGAAGGTTATTAATTCTTAGACAACATGGACGGTTTCATATGTTTAGATGAATGTTATTGCTACTTGGTATTACCTGAGAAGGGTGCACATTTTAGAAGGACCATTGTGTTTTAACTTACAGAAGCTTTATTGGTATTGCAGTGCTCGCCTGGTAAATCGATTGTTGATTTTTAGATATTGCTATGTGGCACAAAAGGATTAGAGAAGTATTCCTCATAGAGTGATCGTGTATGAGAGATGTATTAGACATTTGAGTGGTGGAGTTGGGATCAAATATTGTTATTTGTGTGTTCTACGGATTTGGACACCGGAAATTCTCAAAAATAGGTTGTTTCATAGTTGCGGAATGTGAAGATGTGGCCAAAGCTAGTCAGATGATAGTATGTGTTATGTTTAAGTTATTGTGGACCATCAGAGGGTTAATTATCTATTTGTGGATGGCCATGATTGATTTGGGGGCCCATTGGTAGGCCTAATGAGGATGTGTATTTTACACTGGGTCGGATTGGTTTGCTCCGTACTGCCATTGTTAGGGATGTGCCATTTAGTTAGTATTGAGCTTATTTGTTTTCTAATATGTTCTATGAGTTACCTTCTATTCTATAATGCGTTGTGATTCGTTTGTTATATACACACATGGTGCGGTTCTATGTGGGCCTTATGGCGGAATTTGAGTGAGATGGGTATTAGGGTATTGAATGATTGATTGTGCATTGATTATGTCCATTCTGGACTATGGTGTTGAGTTATTTGCTTCTCAGTGGTTATGATCATGCACTTTTGGTACTCAACGTCAAGTTGCGCATGGTTGTTGATTTTGAGCATTGTGACTTGAGGTATTTCATGTGGACCAGTGTTTGGATGGGGTCGCGCATTGCAGCAAAGTTATGTTGGAACATGATATTTTGTGTTAGATTCACATGTTTTGGTTCTATGGTGTGTGGTGGGTTCTTAGCATTGCGTTGTGGTGGTACTTGTTGAGCTTGCAGGACGGTTCTCTCATTGGAGTCATTTTCTATGTTTGAGTACATTTGAATTGTTGTGTATTGGTGCATGGTTTGTGGCTCTAGGTAGTATTGGTGTGGCATGTCAGTAGAGTAGCCTGTATTTGATAAGATAAGGTCGTCAGACCTAGAAGGGTGCAATCGGATTTGATTGCGGTATATTTGTAAGGATAATGTTGTTGATCAGCTTAGAAATATCTATAGTTCTTGTCGAAGGAGAGGGAGATCCATGACTTGTTGATCTGATGAATAGTTATGAGTTTTTGTGTGTTTCTTTCATTATCTACAGTACACAAGTGTTTTAGAATGAGGTTTTGTTTGATATGAGGTTTATTACCGGTATTAGGTTATTTTGAGCATCTTCTGTGATCAAAAATTTTGCTACGAGCATGCGAGTCGTGTGGTATGCGGGTGATTACATCTTGGGTTGTGGTTATGGCTTGATACAGCTTGTCCAGACTTATACAGTGTGTAGATGCGAAGTTCGAGTCTTGTAATATATTTTGGATGTTGAAAATTAGGTTATGTGGTTTACGGACTAAGGTTGAAGTAATGTTCTACAGTTATTTTGTGTTGTCGGGCCTATATGAAATATGGTGACATGAGATCACCCCCGGGTATGTGCATGATAAGATTACACTGCGGTTTGACAGCTTAGGAACAACTCTTGGTACTTTCGAGGACGAACGTAGTTTAAGAGGGAGAGAATGTAATGACCCGGCTGGTCGTTTTGAGAATTTTCACTTCATTCAGTAGTTTGGGGAAACGTGTGGCTCCGTATGATGTATTAGGACTTGTGTGCAAAATTTGAGTTCATTCCGAGTTGATTTGCTATGTTTCGGCGAGAGGTTTTAGAAGTCGAAGGTTCGAAAGTTCATTAAGTTTGATTTGAGGTATGTTACGTCGTTTCAATATTGTTATGAGTGACTTTAGGCCTCGAGTAGGTTCGTGTTTTATCATGAGACTTGTTGGTATGTTCGTACGGGGTCCCGAGGGACTCAGGTAAGTTTCGGATAGGTTTGGGCTGTGTTGCACTCATTTTTCTTATGTGTCGACGTCGTTTCTTCAAGCATAAATGATACCGCATTAAACAAATGAGCTCCAATTTCTGTTTTGATTGAAGCAGTAGATCTGTATCGTAATTACGTAGCCATAGCAAAAAGAATTATAGAATTTGAACATTGTATGAGGATTTTATGGTCATTTTACTAGGAATACAGTTGCTAGATTTTTTAGATTAATTACAAAATTACCACTGACTTTGTATTTAAAAATCTGCACTACTTCTAAATATTGAAACCTATTAAGAAACTTAGCTTAGAGTAATAATATTAAACAAACAAATAGACAAAAATGTATAAGGAAAGAGAGGAGAGATTCTTATTTCTTCCATGTATTCAAGTGTATAGTGCATTATCCCAAATATCTCTATTTATAGGGTTACATAGAGGCTTACAATAAGGTTACTTTAAACATGGTATTAAACATTTAAGATCATGGAAGAAGATCATGGGAAGGTTATGGAGGTGTGGGAGTTACAACTATAATGGTGAGAAGTAGTGAGAGGTTATGTACATAATGAAGAAGACTAGTGAGAGTTATATTTGATTAGTGTACATCCATATAAGTATGTATTTCATAACACTCCCCCTTGTATGTCCATAGATAATGTGCATCATTAAGACCTTACTAAGAAAAAACCCTATGGGAAAAATTTTAGTGAAGGAAAAATAGTACACATATATTGGAATACGCAATACTTGCTGCCTCATTATAAACCTTGTCGGAAAAACCCAGTGGGATAAAACCTTAGCTGAGGAAAAAAGAGTACAGCACGTATGTGCCTCCCTCTGATGAAAACATCACTTTATTTCTCGGAGACGATAAATTTCAAGCTTGTATAACAACTTTTCCAATCTTGAGATCGGCAATGCCTTGGTGAACTATTCCGTCAAATTATCACTTGAACAAATTTCTTGAACATCTATTTCATCATTCTGTTGAAGATCGTCTCTGCAAAGAAACTTTGGCTAAATATGTTTTATCTTGTCTTCTTCAATATATCGTTCTTTCAATTGAGCGATTCAAGTAGCACCGTCTTCAATATTACTGGAATCTTCTCTTTAAAAAATCACACGTCTCATTTGTGTTGAGTCACTTAATTTATAAGATGTTAGTTTCTTGGTATGAAGAAGAACTTCATGTAATGTGTTGCCTTTACATTACAAACAAAACTTTGACAATATTTGTTAGAATAAATCTATCGATGATTCTCTTGTAATATATTACTAATTGCATTGAAGTGTCTCTATATCGAATTAAAGTTAAATCTTGCTAGTATAACGTTATACTCAAGGTTCTAGCAAGAAAGATAAATGCACCTAGTGCACTAAGACACAAAAATAAATCATATATGTCATACATGGATTGTTGAAGCTTTATTTAACAAAATTATCAGGAACCTTTATATGCTTTAGAACAGTTTAAATTTTTCAAGGATTTTCATTATACGCGTATCAAGTTTTTCATGTATTTCCATATTAAAACCTGCAAATAATTTTATCCACCACATGAGAACTTGTCTCCATATAACTAATGCCAGGATATTTACGAAAATTTGTGTGCCACAAGTCGTCTTTATGTATATCGACTTGATTTTTCATTTCACTTTTTGCACAATGGACTATCCGTCCAATTTCATAATTTTCAGGTGAAGTCAATTTTTATTGCTTATTTTTCATTTGGCCAATCATTTACTTGTCCAAATTCCATGACAGATTTGAGCTCAAGATCCTCGTCAATATTAATAATATTGAGCGCTATATTATATCAACAATATCATCGACGATTATATTACATCGGTTCCATCGTTACCCAATAAAAACATAAAATTGAGATCTCTTTATCTCATATTTTCAGGTACATGAGCCTCTCCTATGAGGTCTTATGAAGTGTTATGTCATGGTGCTCTTATAAAGCACTTGCCTATTTATTATGACCATCTTGAATATTTGCTCCTCTCCTTCTTCAAGTAGTTTTATCTTTGGAACTGATATTGGAGGCATACAATTTTTGCTAAACTAACTTGGATTTAAACCAGCATTATCAAGATAAACTATCATAATTTTTATTCTGGAACTGTGCTCTAATAATTTGAGCAAGCAACCTTGCAAAGGCTAAACTGCAAGGTGATAACAAATACACATGTGACCATATAATATATGCATCTATTAAAATCATATAATAGTAAACGGTCTACATGGAAGGTGATTGGGCATATATATATATATATCACCTTTTATTCGTTCCAGATTTTAAGAGATTCAATCCTAACCTTAACTGGTATATCATGAGAATAAGCAGCATAAAAGAATTCTTGAAGAATCTTCTATTTCTTCAATATATGCCAATGTGAATTCTCAATTAATTTTTGCATCATAATTGAACCAGGATGGCCAACCGGTCATGCCAACTAATATTTGTTTCAGCAAACCTCTAGTTTACTTGTGGCATGTGATTTCATCATCATGCTTATACTTGTGTAGTACAAATAGGAGATAAATCGGGTAACATTTTATATTTACCCGGTATGATTATAGTAATATAAAGATATTCGATCTTGTTTTATAGTAATTTAAATATATTCGATCTTGTTTTATTGGAGGCATCAAAACTAAGTTTCGAGATTGTTTGGCACACAAAACGAGGTAGAACAACTAGAAAAAAATACTTAATATCGATGTTTTTTCATTTGGTCATATTTTGAGTTGGGGAGCTCGGATTTGGATAATTTTTAGAGGCGATTTTCACTATATGGATTGGGAAAAGTGTTCTATACTCGATTTTGGTTATATTTTATGAATTCATCTTTGTTTTTGGCATTTGATGATGATTTCAAAGTGAAATTGGGGGTTTTGCCTAATATTTCATAAAGTAAATTTTTGAGTTTTGAACATCGATTCAAAGTCGGGTGTAAGCAAAACTAGTATGGTTGGACTCATAATTGAATGAGTTTTCAGATTATGTGAGATTTGCCAGGTTCCGAGGCGCGGGCCTGGGTTTCACTTTTTGGTTAATTTTGGGATTTTGATTAAATATTCGACCTTTATTGATTGGGTTTGTTTCCTTTAGCATTATTTGATGTATTTTAGTTATTTTTGGTTAGTTCTATGCCGTTCAAAGGTCGGTCCTCGCGGGATGGCATTTTTGGAACATCGTTTGGCTTGCCGGGTATTGGATTTGCTTGTTCGAGGTAAGTAATATTTCTAAACTTGGCGCCGAGGGTATGAAACCCCAGATTGCGTATTATGAGTTTGATGTTGAGGTAACAAACATGGTAGGTGACGGGCGGGTGAGTGTGCACCGTGTGAATTATGACTTCGTTATTTATGTGGCATTGTGTAGTTACCTGATCTTATCTGTAACCATGAAATCTCTACGTACTAGAGCTATTGAACTATGATCCATGTTAGAAACCATGTCTAGGCTTCATGCTTATTCTGTTAGACCCGCTGAGGTCATTTCTATTGTTGAGTTATTTTCTTATATTACAATTTCATATTTAGTCATGTTCATTCATTTCATATCATATCTCAGTCTCTATTGCTATATATAGACACATCATATCATCATTTTTGGGCTAGTTTCATAGCATTGTGATCCCGAGGGACTGGGGAGATTGATGACTGAGTGAGGCCGAGGGCCTGATGGTAAGGATGTTTATGCGATCGGGCTGCATGCCGCAGAATGTTTTATTGGTTTATGATTGGAGCGGGTTGCACCATGATAATAGGTAAATTAGACTGTAATTATGCCCTAAAGAACACCTTTTTGTATCGCTTTTTACGGTAAAAAGTGATAAAAAAGATGCTCTGATTAGTGCTTTGCAGGCTATATCCAATAAAAGAAGTCTGTAGAGTACTTTTGGGATCAATTATGGAGAAAAGGAGGCCCATCATACAATATCCACAAAGTGCACCAAGCGAAGGGACAGAACCAGAACTGAAGTTGGTCTGCCGCTATCCGGGCGTAACCGCAGTAGGACCGTGGCAGAACACTGCTGCAGATTCTGAAGGCTACTCTGGCTACAGTCCTGGCGTAACCGCAGTAGGACCGCGGCAGGACGGGCAAACTTCAAGGACCAAAGTGCAATATACGGGATTTTAAGCCCTAAACCCTATATTAAACGAAGGAAGCCGGCCAAGAAAGGGGAGAATGATTTTTGGAAGTGAAAACATCAGAAGGAAGGGCAAGAGGCAAGGAGGATCATTGGGCATCAATCTTTAATATTCTTCTTTGTTCTTTAACCTTTGAATATGAATTATTTTGTGATTTTTGTTATTTTCATGAGCAGCTAACTTTTCTAATCTAAGGTTTTGGTGGAACCCGTTGGGGATGAATTTATTGTGATGTTAATATAGTTTTGATTTGTTGTTAATCTCTATTTG
>MU739446.1:173060-203018 GCA_026770625.1 Nicotiana glauca
TTAAACCATTTCACAATCTCTACAACCAACACAACCTAGGTTAGGCACTTATGGTTTTCCATCATCATCCCATGAGTTCTAATGTATATATCATGCATAAATAATCACCATAGAGTAGTTATAGATGATAGACAAACCTCTCGTAGACCGAATCTTGAAAGACAACTTTGGGGTGTTCTTGAGATTTTGAAGAAATCCTATGAAATCCAATCAAAATCATGTTGTAACTAGTAATTTAGAAGTGAAATCACCATAAAAACACACTTAAAAGCTTACCTTAGGAGTGCAATTGGATGCCTTTGTCGAATTGGGGGTGTTGGGGAAGCCCTGGGCTTGAGAAATGACTCAAGTTCTGTCATTTCCCGTCCTTAGGTATATTTAGAGGCCCGCTACTAGCGCGTTCTTGCACCTGGGGGCGCATCTGGGCGCGCTAGTTTGCCCAGTGTTCTATCTGTGGCGCGCACATTTAGCACGGGCGCGCATCTGGGCACGCTAGTGACACATGCCCAGTATAATGATCATAACTTTCTGTATACAACTCCAAATGACACATGGTTTATTGTGTTGGAAACGAGACTCAAAGGGCTTTAATTTTATAGGTTGTGGGTCACATAAATCCTTATATAACGGGAGATATGATCGTTTAAAGTGAGGTCTTGTGCACACTAATTTACAATTTCGTCTATTATGAAATTTTTCAACTTCAAAATGTCCCGTTAGCCATCCGAAATCACCCTGAGGTCCCCGGGACCTCAACCAAAAGTACAAACCCATCCTAAAACATCATATGAACTGGTTTCAATCATAAAAACACATCCAACAACACAGAAATCACCAATTCTCAACGGATTCAAGCCTAAGAACTTTGAAACTTCTAACTTTCACATCCGATGCCGAAACACGTCAAAACTAGTCCGAATGACCTCAAATTTTTTAGACAAGTCAAAAATGACATAAATAAGCTACATAAACTCTCGGAATTCCATTCCGACTTCCGGATCAAAATATCGCCTATCAACCGGAAATCGCCAAAATACTAACTTCCCCAAAATAGGCTAACTCCTTCACCGGGCCCCCAAAATTACTTCTGATTGCGCTCCTAAGCCTTAAATCATCCCCCGAAACTAACCGAATCATCGGAAATCAATTCCGAGCCCTCTAACTCACAAGTCAACATCCCGTTGACTTTTCCAAACTAATTTTTCCTTAAAGAGACTAATTGTTCTATTTCCTACAAACTCGATCCGAATCATCTAAAATTCACCAAGTACATATATTGAAGCATGAAGAAGCATAAAACGGGGAAAATGGGACAGAAATACATGAGACGACGGGTCGGGTCGTCACATCCTCCCCAACTTAAACAAACGTTCGTCCTCGAGCGTACCCAAAGTTGTTCTACAAGCCAACCAATAGCTGAATGACCTTACCACGCATGCAACCGGGGTGATCCCATGTCACCCTACCTCGCATAGTTCCGATAACACGACATAGCTGAAATTTCACAATCCATTTAGCCCATAAACCATAGAACCATACTGCACTTTCCGAAATCATACACAGGATCAGAACCTCACATCTATACTCCGAATAAGCCTGAACCAGCTGTAATAACCCATACCTGCAACCTTAGGTGCAATCATATGATATACTGCATAACCTAAACACTTGAAACGATAACTTATATTCACAGCAGTTGCCCACAACACCCGAATACCGGTCGAAAACCTCTTATCAACTAAGGTCTTATTCTAACACTTTCATATACTGCCAACGATAAATGAAACACGCAATAAAATGCAACCATTTCTCATATCAACCATTCATGAAGCTGCTTCCCTTTTGACTAATACCACACCAGAGTCCGTGCTGAACCTCGATATTATCCTGAAATCAAATTTGTTCGTATTCATTAGTGACTCCAACAATCACCTTGAATCCAACATACCACTCTGGTGATATGACGTCCCAATGCAGGCCTAAGCCATAACTTGCATAATACGCGCACCAAATAGAAACGGTTTGAACATACTCGAACATGAAAATGACTCAACTGAAGGAGCTGTACCTCAAACTCACCAGTACCATTACAACACAAGGATGAGACCCCGTCTCACATCATAGAAATAGAACACCTGAATCTACCCCGAAAAGTCATACCTCCACGTAGCCTAGCCACAATGTGCGATCATATCCAAACACTGCTACACATTAAATACTTCAGATCACTATGATCAAAATCGACAACCATGCACAATTTTATGTATGGAACCAAAGCCAATCATTACACTCATGGTGAAACAATAACATATACCACACAACCCGATAGAACATAACCAATATGCCATTCGTCGAGCAACTCCCAATTACTCTTCCCGCTCGACTTCCACTATGAATCCCCAATAGAACCGCACCATATGTGCCCATAACTAACAAATCATAATGTTTCACAACAACGGGAAGCAACTCGTAGCTCTCCTTAGATCACTAACAAGCTCAATAACGATCGAATCAACCTATCCCTCAATAATACAATTCGGGCCAACCAAGCCAAGTCAAGCTAAACATGTATCCACATCGGCCTTCCAACGAACTCATTACCAAGAAAGCCTGAAGCTGCTCCTTCCACTACCGAACTAACATCAGTTTAATCACATTACCCCTTTTTTTAGACATATACTCAGATTGCACAAATCTCAAATTCAATGATCTCGTCTCACCCAGTACGAACTGCTCAGGTAATAAGTCACCCAGACATAATCAAAAGCCGCATATGATGTCCCACTATACCAATAGGCTACCAATTCGAAAGCGATATAAAAAAAGTGTCACGACCCCAATCCCGGTCGTGATGGCGCCAAACACAACTGCTAGGCAAGCCCGACCCATTTACACTCTTGACCCGAGCATGAAGCTCAAAACCAATTATTTGAACATCATTAACAGCAAAAAAGCTTAAAGATTAAGCTGAATATCATGATAACACAGAATATACAAAGACCTGGAGGTCATGAGTCTAGAGCCTTTAACAATACAGTGTGACAAGACTCCAAATAATACAATGTCTCAAAAACTACGGAAAGATAATAAAAGAGATAGGGGAGGATTCGGGTCCTGCGGACGTCAGGCAGCTACCTCGACAACTCCGAATAAACTCTGAAATCAGCAAAAGCTCAGCTAAACTCCCGGGGTACCTGAATCTGCACACATGGTGCAGGGAGTAAAGTGAGTACTTCCAACTCAGTGGTAATAGATATATATAATGAGTGACAGTAAGAAATCCCGACAATACAACAATGTAAAGCTATAATCAATACTCTTACACATTTAACAATGTAATGACAATAATTAATGACAGATAACACAGGCAGGTATAGATGTATGAATGCAATGCAATGCATATGACCGCTACGGCGCGTAGCCCGATCCATGGGTACCCGACGCTCACTGTGGGGGTTCAGACTCCGAAGGGGCTCCTACAGCCCAAGCGCAATATCATATCACACCGCTGCGGCGTACATCCTGATCCACTATCAGTCCTACTATATGCATGCAAGCCACACGGGCACAGTCAAACTTACCATTTTTAGTTCCAATTATTTGAATTATAATTAGGTGTTTGAAACCTTAGAATTTTTACTAGCCATTTCGAGACAATATTCAATTCAGGACTGATAACATGAAAACATGCTATACCTCATGGGTACAGTGATAACAATCCTTACGGGATCCAAATAGTCGGCATACAGCCCCAATTATATTCATAACCATCCAAGTAGGAGGTTTACCAGCTAATTTCTAGCCAATGATATAGTACAACATCACTCGGTCGGACTAGGCCACAGTCCTCAATCACAATCGACCTCGCACTCACCGTAGAGTACGTGTCTCACCTCAATATAGCGTCACAATGTGATGTACCGGGGTTTCAAACCCTCAGGTCATCATCTACATCTATTACTCACCTCAAACCGGCAACGGGATTAGTCCGTTATGCCTTTTCCTCTTGAATTAACCTCTTCGCGCATCGAATCTGCTCAAAACCATAAGGAATACATTATAATATGCTAATGGGACATAACCCAATTGAAAGAACTCGAAAATTACTCAAAAATACGAAATTGGCAAAAACCCGAGCCCCGGGCCCACTTCTCGAAAAATTCCAAAATTTACATTTCCGAGATCCTCGTCTCACCACGAGTCCGTACATACCAAATACACAAGAATTGAAGTCCATTTGACTCTTCAAATCGTCAATTTAAAATCTCTTAGGCTTCAAACCCTAACCTCCATTTTTACCCTTTGATTCCTTAAATTTTCAGTGTTTAATCCTTGTTTTCATACCATAACAACACTATTCGAGGCTACAAATTCATACCTGATGGAATCTCCTTCGAATCCTCTCCAAATCGCCCAAAATCGCCTCTCCCCGAAGTCCAAAAATGTTTTTCTAACTTCTGAAATTTCGATAACACTGTTTCATTAAACCCTCAGCATTTTTCGCTTCTGCGGTCTCGATACCGCTTACGCGGGACCGCTTATGCGGTTCTCATTAAACTCCCCAGAAATCGCTTATGCGATCAGGCATCCACTTCTGCGGTTCCACAACTTCCGCTTCTGCGGTGATTTCTCCGCTTTTGCGGACCCGCTAACGCGACCAGACTTCCGCTTTTGCGGAATTGACCAGGTCCATAGAGGACCGCTCTTGCGACACCACAGCCGCATCTGCGGAATCGCTTATGCGACCAAATTTTCGCTTTTGCAGAAACCTCCTGGGCTCCTCTTGGTTGCTTCTGCGACTCTCCCACCGCATCTGCGGAACCGCTTAAGCGGCTCCTTTTCCGCAGATGCGAAAATAGCAAAAGACAGAAACATCTGCTGCAACACCATGCTTCCAACTTCCGATTAATCATCTGAAATCACCCCGAGGCCCCCGGGACCTCAACCAAAAATACCAACCTACTCCAAAACATCATACGAACTTGTTCCACTCATCAAAACACGTCCATCAACACAAAAATCATCAAATCACGATGGATTCAAGCCTAAGTTAAACTAAAACTTTCAAAATACTCATTCAATCAAAAACCCAACCAAACGACGTCCGAATGACCTGAAAATTTGCGAACATATCCAAAATCACCTAATGAATCTACTGCAACTCTCGAAATTCCATTCCGACCCTCAGATCAAAAATCTCACCTATCCACCGGAATCTGCCAAAATTCAAACTTCGCCAATTCAAGCCTAATTCTACATCGGGCCTCCAAATTCAATCCCGATCGCACTCCTAAGTCACAAATCATCCCCCGAAGCTAACCAAATCACCGAAATTCACATCCGAGCCTTCTAACTATATAGTCAACTTCCGGTTGAATTTTCCAAAACAAGCTTCCTTCTAAAAGACTATGTGCCTCATTTCCAACTAAAACCAATTCAATTCTATCCGATCAACTCAAATACTGATATTGAACATAGAACAACATAATTTGGGGAAAATAGGGCGGAGATACATGAGACGATGGGTCAGGTCGTTACAAAAATAAAACAAACTCTAGAAAGGAATTACCAATCCCACACACTGATACGGACTTTCCTTAGAAACCAGGAAGCAAGGCATACAAAATAGCATATAGAAAACTATACTCAACATCATACTGTTGCGGCGTGCAACCCGATCCAGAAAACATATCCAGGGCGGCGTGCCACCCAATCCACACATATATCTCACATAAGGAGATGCACATCGAGCCAAATTTGCTCATTACAACAAAATACCGAGTATCGGTCATAAGCATGCTAAGTGCATAATAATATCTCTGGGGGACATATAGCGTTATAGGCTACAAAACTCAAGCACAGCTGAGGTGCGATGTACAATATGAATTTCAAGAGCCAAGATGCTCATATAACGTCATTCCTACATGAATTCTCAACACATAGCAATTTCTCAAGTCGTCTCGCAACTCACACGGCGCAATGCATCACTACGCAAAATATCTGACAATGAAACATCCACCGAACTACTCCTCCATGAGGACCGCGTTACTAAAATGCACACATCTGGTATGATATAGAGCCATTATTCACATTAAATCCATCCATCGACTTCAAGCCGATTCTGATCACACTGAACTAGTCTAATAAGATTTCAAAGGTCCATAATAACTCCCATTTTTTTTTCTCATAACACACAAGAACAACCATCACAATCGGAATAATCCTCCCCAGTTCACAACCAATGTGCCAAGTTCCCTCCAGGCATGAATCTTTAAGTTAACGACACCGTCAGAAACTTCATACTTGGTTTACATCTTTAATCAATCAAGTGATCACATGCCACACTTATATAATCTTCCCGTGGGACACACTGCCACAACCTACCGCAAAATATCTGGAGCGTACCTCCCAACCACCGGTCGCACTAACGCTGAAGAGCGATCAATAATCATTAACTAGGACGCAAAACCCTTTTTACAAAACACTGATCTTAGGTGACGCTAAAGACAATGCCAACTTACCGTAAACATCGAAACTTATCTCCTGCTCATCCGAGCTCATGACATCTTGTCAAAAAAATTTCCTTCACTCGTGCCATTCTCGGCCCAATTTCCACAACCAGAACTGATTCACCAGCATGCATCAAATCGGAACTAACATAGTATATAACCGTACAATCCGCTAACCAATAGCAAGCTCCCAACTTTGCTCGAAGCCATATATCACACAACAGTTAAGCCCACTCTTTAGGCGACAAACGTTTTTACTAAGTCCCAAATTTTTCAAAAAAAAAATTTCGTCAGAGTTTCCTTTGTAATTGGGCCTATTCACCTGTCAGAGAATCACCAAAACCATCCTAACAACACGTCCACAACTTGACAAAGCATCACAATGTATATCAACAACATTAATCTCAATATTACATGTATTATATTATCAACATTGATACATGGACATGCGTTGCACCTATTTGAATCATAACACATAGAAAATACCTTTCAATCCTCCATTATTGGGCTATTCAACCGAGTAAGAACATATTCTTTCTTTAATGTTTTCTACCTTTAAGGTGGTCTCCTCGACTCAACGATTTCGTTATAATACATTTATAGAAGCGATCTCAGCTCCCAGACTTATCTAAGTAGTATGACAAATAGATTCCCCTCATAAGCCAATTACCCACAAGCTTTACCTTTAGTTAATATTCGTGTATACCTTCCACTGCCATACACATTACACAATCAAATGGTTACTCCACCGCAATTTCCACTATTAGGGACAATACTGAACATATTAGCTCATAACACTAGCTCGCACAATCAGCACCTTGGTGCTCCTGCCATTGTGAGCACGTGATTTTTGCCCTGTATGAGAATTACTCCCAAAAATTTGAAAATAAAAATAATTTTGTGTTGTTTACAATTCTTGTGGATTTTGTGTTATTTTTTCCTTTATCATTCGCGTGTGCACGTCTATTTGTTTAAATCAATAAAAATACAAAAATATGTTGCATTTCGTATTAGGAGTAATTGAATTTGTTTTTACAAAAAATTGGGAAAAAATCACAAAAAAATAATGTGCTTTGCATTTTAGCATTTAGTGTCTAGCTATGAGATTTTATTGGTGTTTACATTGTGTGATAATTATTATTAGGAGATAATTAGCATTTTTAGCCAATTTTTTATTTTATCATTTAAGTTAGAATTTTAGCATTGTTAATTAGAAATTAAGTAAATGAAATAAAGAGAAAAATCGGACTGGGCCGTCCAAATTTAACCAAATCTAGGCCCAGAACATTTGCCTCACCCGGTCCAGTCCAGCCAATCTCAGAGACCAAACCAAACGAAGTCGTTTTGTCATATTTGATCTGAACCATTGATCTCGTTAAATCGAACGGTTCAGTCCGTTTCCGGCCTCAGCGAAACGACGACGTTTCAAGTCGACTAATCCCAGCCTTTCAATCCACATCAATCCAACGGCCCTAGTCCCATCTCCAAAACCAGTCTCCAGACCCGATCCATTCCCATGCCCAATCCGCCCCCTCATTTAATCAAACGGCGTCGTTCCTTACAAGGAAATTGATCCAGGCCAATGATCTCAATTGATCCAACGGCCTGGATAATCCCCTAATTCAATATATAAACCTAATTCCTACCCAGCCCCTCCCCTCCCAAGCTATACCCCCCCATTCGCCTCATCTCTAACCTAGAGACAGGCTCAACACACTCCGCCCCACTCCGCCGCTGACCGCCCGACGGAAATAGCCTACGACGGCGGTCGACGGCCAAACAACCCCAAATTTACACCACCTCTTCACCTCAACCTCCCCATCTCCATACCACCTTCAGATTCCCTCGAATCTTAGCCTAGCTCTTCGAATAAGCAAAAACCCTAACAGCCCCTCCGCCGTGTCCGGCGACAAGTCTCCGATGACCTCCAAAAATACACCACAAAACCACCTCAACTTCCTCTCCCTGAATATCCAAACCCCTTCCTTCGAATCACACCAGAGCTCTTCGAACATCGATTTGAAACCAAGAACCCTAGCACCGCCACAAAATTCCTGGTGGTGATGCCGCTTCCACTCAGCCCCATGCTAACACCCAATGACCTCCTTAACCCCCTCACCCCTAATCCACCAATAGTTTCCCTCAAATCCCTCCAGAACCGTTCGAATATTAAGGCAGTGTTCGAACCAAAAATTCCAATCAGCGAGGTTTTAAAGGTTTGGGGTTGGAATCGATTTCAGTTGTGTGATCTCGATTGAGAGCACACGATTGAAGTTTATTTCGGCCACAAATCCAGGGAATCGTCAAAATTCAAGTCAAGAACACTGTCCATTTTAGTTTTAAGGTAAGTTGGATTCTTCCTTCTGTTTCTTTTTGTTTGTTATTTGTTTTTGCTTCTGTTTCCTCTCTTTCTTCTTCTTTCCTGATTAGTCCAGTCTCTGATGAGATTATACTTTTATGTTAGTCATTCTATTTGTTTTAGTTATTAGTTAGCATTTGTGTTTGAGTATCGATATTCAAATTAGTCATAAGGTCATTAGGTTTAGTATAATTGAAGCCAGCATGTTTAATGTTGTTTGATTCCCTGATCAGATGGCTAGTGTAATTGCTTCGAAATATGGCATTCATTATTTGTTTGTTTTCGAAAATGCAGTTTCATGTTGTTCAGTTGATGTTTGATGCACGATTTCAGTTTCATGATAAGGCTGTCTAGGTGTTGAAATTGACATTTTAATTGTGTGATTTTGATAGAAGAATTGTGTAACTTAATTTATAAATACTTAGGACTATAAGGGTAATAACATGGGGGAAAATTGGGTAACAGGGGATTAGAAATAGTTAAAGGCTGCTAAAGGATTAAATAAGACAAGGATAAGTAGGATTTAAATAGTAAAAAGACAACTAGTGGTGGAGACAACATTTGCTGGTTTTAAGAGTTAAAAATAAATTAGTTAATGGTCCACTAATGCTTAAAATCAGGAGGAGAGGTCTATTTTTTTGGGGATATAAAAGAGAAACATATTAGATAGAATGAGGGGACTGTTTTTTTTAGGGAGAGCAATTGTATTCTGGAGTTCTTTTGGTTCTGAAAAATCAGTTGAAGAGAACATTTTTAGTCAGAGCTTCTTTGAGTAATCCGAGAGTTTGAAAACATTTAAAAAATACTGGAAGATCATTCAGGTCTTATGGATCAGTTTTGAGAGTGTTTAGGCGTGAAAAGAATAGAGAGAAATATTGAGAGGTCTCACTGTTCCATTGAAGTAATTTCCCAGCTTCAGTGATTTCATTTTTTTTTATTCAAATACACAGATTGATCTTAAGTGATGTTGAGTCCAGTTGAAGCAGTTTTTGTTTGAACTTTGTGTTTGTTGAGAGTCCCAAGTGGTCCTGGGTGCTTTCCTTGAGTTTACTTGGTTTGTTTTGGCATCGTTGTGGGTCAATCTCTATTTCTATTTGGTTTTGGGGGTAGGTGAGTCATTCTTGGAGTTGAAGTTGATGTGTTGGTTGATGTAAACTGTTTCATTGATGCTTGTATCTGATGTTGCATTATTGTTGTTGTTGTTCTGATGTGCTACTGCTGTCACATTGCTACAACTGACCTCTTTTCCTTCTTCTTGTATTGTTCACATCCAGGTATTTGTTTCTCTCCTGATGTATTGATTCTGAGTTTGAAGTGGAGATGCAATGAATAAATGTTTACCCCTGTGCTTATGAAACTCTACCTGTTTGGACTATTGTATGTTGATGCCTAAATAATGTAGACACAATAGCTTAATGTAGTTTAGATTTGATTTGTATGTGACTGTATAAAATGGACTGAAGCTAGAAGTGTATGTTTGGACTTATTAACCTGCATATTGGTGATAATCACCAACCTCGATGTACGATTATTTACCTGTGCAATTTAATTGTTGATAATTAGAATAGTTTGAAGCATGAGATAAATTTGAGATTTACGTATAGTGATAAGTAGAAACTGGCCGTTAATTAGGTTATAAGCATTAATTTAAGGGCAGCCTTATGACAGTTGTTTTCCAATATCAATTTCAATATTGCAGCTTTAAAATCATGAATATTTGAATATTGATCTAGTAAGGCTAACTTGAATCAATTGAAGATTAATCAGTTACTTCGCATTTGTGCAAATCATGCATCCAGTCTTGACTCAAACAAATGACCCATTTGAATAAACTGAAGTTCATAGTTCAATCAAAGTGAGGCTGTGATTGACAGCCTACTTCGGGTAATTTGGGCCTCAGTTCCAGCATAAAGGGCTCGGGTCTGGTCTCTGATTGCATGTTCACTTGGACTAGGCCTAGGCATGTGATTGGTCGGCCCTTTGTGCGCATTTGAATTATAACTCTTTACGTGATTAAGGATAAAACTCATGTGGATTCATGGATCGAAATGTAGTAGTACTTGAGCCATAATGACTAATTATGGATTTTTCTTCTATCTTTTAAAGACAAAAATAAATAGAAAATTATAGCCACTTTAGGATTTACCCTTAAATAAAATTATGAGACGAGCCTCGTCAAATAAAACACACAAATCGCGGGGCCCTCATTAATTTCTTAATTAAAAAATACTTAGTACTTGGGGCGTGCCGTTTAATGAATTTTACGGCCTCCCATAAAGCTAAAAAGACGTTAGTTACTTTAGGCGCATTTTTAATAATCTTACCTTCCTAAATACGGGTGTGCATTTCATGCAACCCAAATCCAAAATCATTGAATAAGAATGTGTCGAGGATCCGGGTGCATTTCATGTGACGTGATCCGAAAACACATTTTTAAACGATGTTCACTTTCGTAAAAATAGTTTAAAAGCGGTAAATAATTATAAAATTGCACTATAGGTTGGAGCATGTTAAAATCAGATAGTAAGCCATTTATAACAGTTTAAGCTACCCTGCTAGAACCACGGGATCCGGGGGTGCCTAACACCTTCCCTCGGGTCAACAGAATTTCTTACTTAGAATTTCTGGTTCGCAGACTTCATTTGGAAAGTCGAAAATTTCCTCGATTTGGGATTCAAGATAAACGGTGACTTGGGACACCAAAAGCCAAACCTTTCCCAAGTGGCGACTCTGAAAAGAATAAATAATCCCAATTCGAATAATGTCACTTAAAATGGAAAAACTCCTTTATACATTTATCCCTCGGGGGTAGGTGGGTAAAAAGGAGGTGTGACAGCTCTGGCGACTATGCTGGGGATCAAACCCAGAATTCCGGTTCAGGGTTTAAGAATTCAAGCTTAGAATAGTTGTTATGTTTGGCTTTATCTGATTTTCCTACATATTTTCCTGCTAAATGTGCTAAATGTTTTACTGCTTTGATATTTGTTGAAATTGTAGATATAAACTGTTGTGAATCCCTTCCTCTCTCTGAGTCTTCTACATCATGGATAAGGGTGCACTTCGTGTAGCTTCTCTTATGTTTAGAGTCTTTCCCAAATTAGAACGAGGTTCGGATAAGTTGCTAAGCCGGTGGAGCTTCTGTATCCTCGGTACGCTGCCCCCCCCCCCCCCCCCCCCCCCCCCCCCCCCCCNTTAGTATAACAAAGCCTCATGCCGGATCCCTAGTAGGAACGTTTGTTTGCATAACGTGCATTTGACCTTGGAGACTCAACACACGGGTTGGGTCTGTCTAGGACAGGTGTACCCGAAATAAAAAAGACCATCCTAATGCATCTTACTTGCTACCTGTGCATTTATTTGCTTCGGACTTGCATGCTGACCGAATTTGAAATATTGGGAAAAAAAATGTTTTTTTTATTTTTTAAATAGTCTGTTTTATTCAAAAAGCAAAAAACAAAAAACGGGGCTTTATTTTTAGTTTGTCTTGTTTTCAAAATAGTTTATTTGAGAAAAAGAGAAAATAGTCTATCTTATTTAACTGAACTATACGGGTTTGATTCTCACGGATGTGAGATACGTAGGCAACCCCCGTCGGGTCCAGCTTCCCTTTTTGCAAAAAATAGCCCAAAAATGTCAAAATTTTAATTTCTTCTCAAATAAATCGAGTAAGGTCATTCTTGTGTAAAAGAAAGCCGAATGTCCCCAAAGGACGCCGGAAGGCCATTTTTGCAAGAACAGCCACCCTGAGGCTTTTTAAATGGTTTGCGGGCACAGCCTTAAAGTATTCCTCCCAAAAGTGCTGAAAGGCAGTATTTGCAAAACCATGTCCTTGTTTTTAAAAAAAAATTAAATTAAAAAAAATTGTCATTTTTCAAAATAAGTCATTAAATTCCCCCTTTAAATAAATGTGCAGGATGACTTCAAATAACATCGAAACCTCCTCATTCCTAAGCGAGATCCCCTTGAAACTCCATATGTGGTGGCGTGATCTGGGAAAAGGAAGCAGAGATACTGTGGTCAAAATTTTGGGCGGTCTTGTTGATTTATTGAACGTCCAACCAAGGAAAGACATTATCAAGGCACTAATACCATTTTGGGACCCGACCCGTAATGTGTTCCGATTTTCAAATTTTGCACTCATACCTACACTAGAAGAGATTGCAGGATATGCGGGTCTCAACGGGAACCTCCGAGGTAGATACCCATTGGCCCCACGACCGATAACCCTTCATAGGTTCTTGGATTTGTTGAACATCAGCCGGGACATTCAAGACCCGCATCTAGCGGAAGGGTGTTGTACATTGCATTTCTTATATCATCGGTATGGTAACCCAAAAGGTTTCGAGGAACCTAACACCGGCTTGACACATTCCAGGAATAAAGACAAATGGGAAGCCCGCCGAGGATTAGCCTTCATGATAGCCTTTCTGGGAGTGGTGGTTTGTCCGAGAGAAGATGGTCACATAGACCTCGACCTGGTACGAATGCTAGATGTTGCCATGAAAAAATCTACTAGCACAGTGGTTCCCCTAATTATAGCAAAAGTGTATCGAGCTTTGACCAAGTGTCGGGAAGGTATGAAATTTTTTCAAGGTTGCAATCTTTTGTTACAATTGTGGATGCAGGAGCATCTCTGTCATCGCACAGGGTATATGAACTACGGTTTAACCGGGTTGAGTTGTATTGTGGAATTCGGGACCCGGGTGACGAGTATTGAGTTCCCTGAGGGTGCTGAGGCCTGGTCGTCATGCTTTAGATCCCTGACCGCAGATAAAGTTGAATGGGCTTATGGGTGGCTTCCTACTACTGAAGCTGTATACACATCAGCAGAAGTCCCTTATATTCTTTTGATGGGTATTCGAAGCATACAACCTTATGCTCATTACCGATTTTTGCGACGACTTGGAAGATTCCAGAAGATGCACGGTGATGAAGACCTGAGTGGGCAAGTCATTGAGTTAGGCCTGAAGGCTACATTCCCTGAAGGTAGAATACGAAAGATATGGAATGAGAGTCGGTTCCTCGAGCCTAAAACCATAGTACAGGACCAAGCTAGAGGCGAGGTAGATCCCAAATATTTGACATGGTTTGGTAAAAAGTTTCAAAATGCCTGAGAGGCCCGCTAAAAGGCCACACATGCAGCAATTCACCGATGGGGTCCAGGTTCAATGGATTTGGCAAGCCAAGGAAAGGGAGTACCGAGCTAGGATAGGACAGTTGGAGCAACAGGTCCGAGATCTCCGATTCAACAAGAGTGTACAGGCTGCAACCGATGTAGGAGATAAAAAGAAGTTGACTCAGGAGAATAAAGCACTCAAAGCCCAAATGCAGCAAATGAAAATAGATGACAGGAACCAAGAAAGAAGTCTATCTGATGAAAGGTTGATTAAATAGTTAAGGAAACAAGTTTTAGACAGCCAGGAAGAATTAGAAAAATCCGAGGGAAACGTGGCAAGACTTCGGGCACAGTGGGCCAAGAAGACTGAAGAAAGAACCCAATTTGTGCAACAAATGAAGAGAAACTACGAAGGAACCATTGCCAGCATGAAGAGAAAAATGAGTACCATGGAAGAAAAGGCCGCCCGGCGAGACAAAGAATTTCAGGCTGAGAGGGACCATTGCTATGGGTTAATTGACGAGATGGAAAAGGAAATAAAGTTGCTAGAAGAACTTAACTTCCAGGACTCTCAGGTGCTGGAAGCTCGTACCCAACAAATAAGTCGACTCCTCCAAGAAAAGGGCCGGATCAGGGAAAGGATCAAAGGCATTGCCAACTATATTGTCATAAAGTGTCAGGCCGGGGAACGAATGGGCCGTACCACATTTTTTGCCTCAGTAATGATATTTGTTCTCCATGTCATGAATGATTTAGATCAGTTGCAAAGGGGTCTTGCACGCAGGCCCACGGCAATGCCGAATGATGCCCCGTGGGCCCCAGTATTTGAAGCTTTGATGTATTCTTAGTTAAATCGAGTCTGTATTTTTGCTTTTGAATATGTTTTTTTAATTTCCTTTTATAACAAAAGAAGAACATAATAATAGTCTAGTAGCTTTTGTAATTGCAGAACTGAAAATTCCCAAAAATTTGTTTTCTTATTTTTGCATTCTTTGTGCGAACTACGCTTGGTCTGATTCGTGCGGGGCCATGATACGTAGGCAATCTTCATAGGATTCGACCGTAACCCTGAATAAAGGATATAATAAAAGGAAATAGGGAAAAGCATAAAGAAAGACCGGAACGACGCATGCAACCGTTGCAAAACATGTAGAAATCCATTTAACTGTATAGGTGCATCACACCCCAATGTGAGATTACCTATATGTTATTTGTCTCAAATTAATCGGATTTTCATTTCCAGGTTCTATAGAAAGGTGGTTGGTTTTGTGGTAGTCTAGCCTCACATATTTCACGAGGTCAAAAGGAAGTGTTCAGCCATCCTTCACAAGGTCGAAAGAAAGTATTCATACATACTTCACGAGGTCGAAAGGAAGTGTTGAAATGTCTTCATAAATTCCTCTACCGACGATTCCCATTTTGGAGGAAAGTTCAATCTCTGCCCTCCCAACTTCTGAGTCAGCAACCGCTGAGGAAAATACAATTCCGTGTCTCTGCATGATGGAAATGTTAGACGCTTGGGGCAATGGAAAAGAACCACCAAGTGTGATCCCTGGATTCCCTGAGCTGTTTCCAAGGGCAAATGGGACTTCCAACGTCCCCATAAGTTATCCAAATACCCCGCTGGGGTATCCAGCCATTTCAGCTCACTTTGCTAGGTCACCTTCTGAGTCTTACCCCCAGGTGTCAGCATATGGTGCAGCTTCAAACATATTCACCGCACCACCTTGTTCAGCCACGGCACAACCTGCTTTACCCAGGCCAAGCTTCGACTTTTCTTCATTCACATTTGAAGCACCATCATTCTCGTTGGAACCTACCTGATTTACCGCCAACACTTGCCCTCAGCCACCACCATATGAGTTTACACCAGGGAAAGACAAAATCCCTAAGGTCCCAGAGCAAGATGAGATGGCCAGGAGAATCAGAAGCCTTGAACAGAGCTTAAAGAACATGCAAGGGTTGAGCGGGCAGAAGAGTGTCTCATATGCAGATTTGTGTATGTTCCCGCATGTCCACTTGCCGTCAGGGTTCAAAATACCAAAATTTGAAAAGTATGACGGGCACGGTGACCCCATTGCTCATTTGAAGAAGTATTGCAATCAGTTACGAGGAGTCAGTGGTAGGAAAGAATTATCGATGGCATATTTCGGGGAAAGCTTAATCGGTATTGCTTCAGAATGGTATATGGATCAGGATATCTCACGTTGGCATATTTGGGATGATCTTGCCCGAGACTTTGTTCGACAGTTTCAATACAACATAGATATTGCGCCGGATAGGAACTCTCTGACGAATCTAAAGAAGAAATCTTCAGAAAATTTCAGAGAATATGCAATTAAGTGGCACGAACAAGCTTCAAGTGTAAAACCTCCAATGGATGAGGTCGAAATGGTCACAGTTTTCCTCCAAGCTCAGGAAGCAGACTACTTCCAAAATATGATGTCTACAATGGGTAAACCATTCGCCGAAGCCATCAAAATTGGTGAAATGGTTGAAAATGGGTTGAAAACAGGGCGAATCTTAAGTCAGTCTGCTATAAGGGCTACCTCTCAAGCAATCCAAGGCGGGTCTGGAGGAGTAGCAAACCAAAAGAAGAAGGAAGAAGAAACAATGGCAACTTCAAGTGTGAGAAAACCCCATCCAACCAGATTTCATTTCTCTGAAAGAACCCCACAACACTACTATCCCCACTAAGATATGGCCTATACTCCTCAGCCCTACATGGTGATGAATGCACAACCATATGTCAGGACACAACAACAATTTAACCAAAATAGAGCTCCATTTCCTAGAAATCAACCCCCTCACCCAAACCACTATAACCCCCGTCCTCCACAAAATAACTTCCTTCCTCGTGAACCACCAAGAAGGCAAAATTTTACACCAATTGGTGAACCCTACTCCAGTCTGTTTCCAAACCTTGTTCGAATGGGTCTGTTGCAGCCTATGCCTCAAAACAGGCAAAACCCAGAATCACCCTCCTATCAGCGGGGCGTCCGATGCGTTTATCACTCAAGGGCTGAGGGGCATGATACAGAAAACTGTTGGACTTTGAAAAGAGCTGTGGAGGAATTGATAGAACAAGAAAGGTAGTGTTGAGGGATGAAGAAGTCCCAAATGTGAATAATAACCCACTGCCGGCCCACAACAATGGGCTGATAATTGGAATGATTTGTGAGGATAAGGAATTTGACCCAGCGTTGAAGGCCATCATTGCAATCGCTGATGCAGAAAAAAACCAAAAGCTGCCCCGAAGCAAGATAAAGGGGAGGAAAAGAACAGAATCTCCCCTCCAGAGTCGGAGAAAAAAGTTGAAATGGAAACTGGGGCAATGCTTCCCAAAAACGCCGTTCTCTATATGTCCCGCAGGGCCGCAAAGAAAGGAAAATGACCTTGTGTCCTCCTAGAAGACTCAAGATGAACAAGGCAGCCCAGATGTATGTGCCAAAGGAGGCTTATGTGATACGGGGGCCAATAAATCCACCAAGGCTAAATGATCCTGTGGTTATTGGTCGCACGTCACAAAATCCCATGACAAATCTTACTGTTGTACCCTGGAATTACAACAAAATAGTGGTGACCTATAAGGGCAAAGAAATCTCAGGAGCAGTTCAAGAAAACCACCCTGCTGAAAAGTACATCAATTTGGAAGATATAAACAATGCCACCAGAAAGCGCTTCCCATCTAAAAAGCCTGTAAGTGCCGAGGAAGTAGAGAATTTCTTTCAAAAGATGAAAATGGCAGATTGTGAAGTGATTGACCAGCTTCGAAAGTTTCCCGAACAAGTTTCCATGTTATCTCTATTAATGAACTCCACCGAACATCAAAAGGTATTAATTAAGACTCTCAATGAAGCATATGTGCCTATTGAGACTTCCGTAGAGTGCTGGAAAGAATGGCGGAAAGATTCTTTGAAATAAACCAAATTTCCTTCAGTAAGAATGACTTGCCCCCAGAAGGAGCCGCACATAACAAAGCCCTGCACCTAACAGTCAAATGCGAAGGGTACTACATGAAAAGGGTTATGGTGGATGGAGGTTCCGGGGTAGACATTTTCCCGCTCTCGACTTTACAACGCATAGAAATTGGGACCGAAAGAATTCAACCCAACAATGTCTGTGTACGGGCTTTTGATGGTATAAAAAGGGACACAATTGGAGAGATCGACCTGATTCTTACCATTGGCCCAGTGGATTTTGAAATAACTTTCCAAGTTCTGGACATGGACACGTCCTACAACTTTCTTCTGGGGAGGCCATGGATTCATGCGGCCGCAGCTGTACCCTCTACCCTTCACCAAATGGTAAAGTTCGAGCATGAGGGTCAAGATATTATGGTCCACGGGGAAGATGAGCAATCAATCTATCGAGACCCTTCAGTCCTATGTCTTGAAGCAAGAGAGGGAAGCGAGCACATAGTTTATCAGGCTTTTGAAATTGTGGTCGCCGACCAGCATGAAGAAGGAGACCCTTGTCCCCAACCCTTCCTTTCTAATGCATCAATCATGGTGGCTAAAGAAATGGTCCGGCGTGGCTTCAAATCGGGAAAGGGGCTTGGGAAATTATTACAAGGAACAGCAGAACTTATCACCCTGCCTTCAACTGAGAAGTTCTTCGGGATAGGCTTCCACCATACCCCAAATGATCCAAAGTGGGCAAATAAGAGAAAAAATGAGGGATGGGTTTTACCTTAACCACTGCCACATTTGTATGAAACTTTTGTCAAGCCAAGGTACAATGAAGAAGAAGACAATGAGGCCTTTACAGCCGAAGAAATTGAGGAAATATATGGGGCGATGAGAAAAATCACCTACAAAACCCATATGGTTCAACCAGGAGAGGGCACTAGCACTGCTGAGGTGTTGTATATGGGACCAGGCGCCAAGTTGCAAAATTGGAAGGCTACGCCATTTCCAATCAGGAGGGAGTACCGGTAGACTTATCCTGCTACTTTTTCTGCATCTCAAGTTATTTAGGGTGTCACTCGGATGTTCTCTTTAGTTTTTGTCTTTAAATTTCGAAATGTAAACCCTGTTATCTTCAAATTCCAAGAAATAAAATCAAATTTCATCGTTCATTTTCCTTTATTCTTTCTGATTTTGCTATTTTTCTCTTTCAGTTCTAATAATGCAGCTTTAAATAACATGACATGCTTGCGGACTTCATGCCTAGATCCAAACACACTGTCTAATTGTGAAATAATGAACCAAGAACTTGAATATGATGAATAAGAGGCTTTTAGAGAAAGAAATCGAGAATTGGAACAATTTGAGAATAAGCCTAAGCCAAACTTGAATGATACTGAGCCATTTAACTTGGGGACTTCTGAAAAAATCCGGGAAACCAAGATAAGCATTCACACAAACGAGAAAGCCAGGGATGCAATAATCCAACTCTTGTTTGAGTTCAAATATGTGTTTGCTTGGTTGTACGACGACATGTCAGGGCTAAGTGTTGATCTGGTGGTTCATAAATTGCCAACTTACCCCAATTGCCCTCCAGTCCAGCAAAGGCAAAGAAAATTTAAAACTGACATCAGTGATACGATCAAGGAAGAAATCACAAAACAGTTGAAAACAGGGGTAATCCAAGTGGTCAAATATACTAAAGGGTTGGATAATGTAGTTCCAGTTCCAAAGAAAGACGGGAAGACCCGGGTGTATGTGGATTATAGAGATTTGAACAAGGCAAGTCCCAAAGGCAATTTCCCTTTGCCCAACATCCACCTCGTTATTGATAACTGCGCCAAACATGAGATACAATCCTTCGTGGATTGTTATGCTGGATATCACCAGGCATTGATGGACGAAGAAGACGCCGAAAAGACAGCCTTTACCACACCCTGGGGTACATATTGTTGTAGAGTCATGCCGTTTGGTCTAAAGAATGCTGGGGCGACCTACATGAGGGCCATGACCGCCATTTTCCATGATATGATGCATCAGGATATAGAGGTATATGTGGACGACGTGATCATCAAGTCCCGAACCCGGGATGATCATGTTCAAGATTTTAGGAAATTCTTTAAACGGTTGCGCAAGTATGATCTGAAGTTGAACCCTGCCAAATGTGCATTAAGGGTACCGTCTGGTAAACTTTTGGGCTTTATAGTCAGCATGAGAGGTATCGAGTTAGACCCAACAAAGATAAAGTCTATACGGGATTTGCCTCCTCCGAGAACCAAGAAAGATGTGATGAGCTTGTTGGGTAGATTAAACTATATCAGCCGGTTCATTGCTCAACTGACATCCACATGTGAACCCATATTCAAATTATTGAAGAAAGATGCAACAGTAAAGTGGACAGATGAATGTCAAGAAGCCTTTGATAAGATCAAAGAATATCTATCAAATTCGCCAGTCTTGGTCCCACCAGAGCCTGGGAGGCCTCTTTTCTTGTATCTGACGGTCTTCAAAAATTCTTTCGGCTGTGTCCTCGGATAACACGGTGTAACCAGGAAGAAAGAGAAGGTGATCTATTATTTGAGCAAGAAGTTTACCAGCTATGAAGCTAAGTATACTCTATTGGAAAGAACTTGTTGTGCTTTGACTTGGGTCACTCAGAAGTTGAGACATTACTTGCATGCCTACACCACCCACATCATAACTAGGTTGGATCCTTTGAAATACATATTTCAGAAACCGATGCCCACAGGGAAATTAGCGAAATGGCAGATTCTGCTCACTGAATTTGGCATAGTCTATGTCACTCCCACAGCAATGAAAGCTCAGGCGTTGGCAGATCATTTGGCTGAAAACCCGGTTGATGATGAATACCAACTATTGAACACTTACTTCCCAGATGAAGAGGTAAATTCAATAGAGGCCATCTGTGAAGATACACATGCTTGGAAAATGTTCTTTGATGGGGCAGTAAACATAAAAGGTGTAGGAATTAGGGCAATCTTGATCTCACCCACTGGTCAGCACTATCCGGCCACAGCCAAGCTTTGGTTTTTCTGCACAAATAACACTGCTGAATATGAAGCCTGTATCATGGGCATGCATATGGCGATTGACCAAGATGTTGGAGAGTTATTGATTATAGGAGACTCAGATCTGATTATCCGGCAAGCCCAAGGAGAATGGGAAACCCGAGATGTTAAGCTTATCCCCTATCGACAACATGTGGAAGATCTTAGCAAGCGGTTCAAATCGATAGAGTTCAGGTATATCCCTCGGTGTCACAATGAACTAGCTAATGCACTCGCCACTCTAGTCACGATGTTGCCCTACCCAGGCAATGCTCACATTGATCCCTTGTAAATCCAAATCAGGGAAAGCCATGGCTATTGTCATACGGTTGATGTAGAGCCAAACACCCAGCCATGGTATCACGATATCAAAAGGTTTCCGAAAATGCAAGAATATCCCGAGCAAGCTAGTGGGGATCAAAAGAGAACCATTAGGCGGCATGCAAGTGGTTTCTTCTTAAGTGGTGATGTCTTATACAAGAGGACCCCGGATCTCAATTTATTAAGATGTGTTGATACTGAAGAAGCCGGAAAGATCATGCATGAAGTACACGCAGGAGTGTGTGGACCTAACATGAATGGGTATGTTTTGGCAAAGGAAATCCTTCGAGCGGGATATTACTGGAGAACCATGGAGAAGGACTACTTCATCTTTGTCCAGAAATGACACCAGTGTCAGATGCACGGTGATTTGATTCATGCACCTCCAACAGAACTACATACTATGTCAGAATCTTGGCCATTCGTCGCTTGGGGCATGGATGTCATTGGGCCAATCGAACCAAAAGCCTCAAATGGATATCGATTCATATTGGTTTCCATCGACTACTTCATGAAATGGTTTTAAGCCATCACTCTCAAATCGGTCACTAAGAAAGCCGTGGTAGATTTTGTGCACTCCAATCTTATTTGCCGTTTTGGTATTCCTACGACCATCATCAGGGAGAATGCTACAAACCTGAATAGTCGTTTGATGGAGGAGATATGCGAACAATTCAAAATAACGCATAGGAACTCTACTCCTTATTGGCCCAAAGCCAATGGCGTTGTTGAAGCAGCGAAAAAGAACATCAAGAAGATTTTGAGAAAAACAATCCAGAGTTCCAGACAGTGGCATGAACAGTTGCCTTTTGCCTGGCTGGATATCGCACTACAGTGCGCACATCGGTAGGAGCCACCCCATACTTGTTGGTTTATGGAACCGAAGTTGTGATACCAGCAGAGGTAGAAATCCCTTCGCTTCGGACAATTGTTGAAGCAGAGGTTGAAGATAGTGAATGGGTTAAAACTCGATTGGAACAGTTGACATTAATTGATAAAAAGCGAATGGCTGCGGTCTGTCACGGGCAGTTGTACCAACAAAGAATAGCCCTTGCTTACAACAAGAAAGTATGACCCAGGAAAGTTGAAGTGGGACAATTGGTGTTGAGACGTATTCTTCCTCATCATCAGGAAGCAACAGAAAAGTTTGCTCCTAACTGGAAAGGTCCGTATATCATTAGAAAAATACTGCCAAGAGGGGCATTATACTTGGGTGACATCAAAGGAAATGATCCCGAAGCAGCCGTGAATGTAGACGCGGTAAAAGGTACTATGTTTGAGCTTTCTTTGGTGATGTCTTTGCGCATTTGAAATGACGAAGGCTTTTATTCCCACTACCCAAACACTATCAACCCTTTCGCTAGCCCTTTGAGCCGGTTACATTTCCTTGGCTACCCTCTTTGGTATCCAGAAACACCGTTGGACAAAAGGGAACATTTTAAAAAAAACAAAAATTATTGTTTGAACTACGTCTGACTTGATTCCGAAAGGATACGTAGGCAGCCTCTCTCCGGGGTTCAGTCACACCACACCAAAAATCCAAATTTCCCGAAAAGTGAAACTGGGGAAGATGTTACAATGGTTCGACCATCAACCCATCGAATGATTCCAAAGTTGTAATCCCGTCCGCAACTCTTTTTACCCAAAACCAAGTGCAAGTCCTTCGGATCAATTGCCAAAGGCGTGAGAGCTGAGAAATATCATAAATATAAAGTTGTTGCATTCTAAACTGAGAGAAATAAAATGAGAGAGTCTTATCGTTGAAAACCTTCGGGCACCATAAGGGATGGGGAGTAGAGAAAATGAAAATGAGAGAGTTCGTCTAGTGAAAACTCGCAAAGAGCGCTATCGGGCGACGGTGAGAAGAGAAATGAGGGAGATTGACTGGCAAAAACCCGAAAAGGGCGCTGTCGGTCGAAAAGAGGATATCTCATCATCAAAAGTCTTGGCAAGGTTCCCTGGTTTAGAAACGCAGATCAACAAGTTCACGAGAAGCTGGAAAGTTTGAGTGGGTCGGGCATCCAGTCCAAGAAGCATGTCATGTCCATTTGAAGTCAGCATGCACACCTAGATAAGTCCTTTTTTTCCCCGAAAGGGACATTTCTCTTTAAACTCCTATGTTTGTCTTTTGTATACTTCTTCCTTGAATCCCTTTTGGTTGAACTCTGATTCCATGACTATTACAAAGAAAAGGTGGCAGAACTGGTTTCACAAGGCTCCGCCTGACAAGAGCCAAAAAAAATACCCAGCCTCAGCGAGTGCGTCAGTCCAATCTTGACTGACCATAGTGTTTGATGCTTTTAAAGAAAAGACGTTTGGAAAAAAATAAAGTCAAAGGCAAAGGTCCTAAGAACAGAATAAAGTGAAAAGGCCAAAACCCATACGGGCAAGTCATCATGGAGACCTAAATGTTGAGTTCTGTCAAGTTTGAAAAGAATATTCTCTCAAGATCGGCAAGCAGCAAAGTTCTCAACGAAAATGGTACTAGGATCAATCAATTGAGATGATTAAGGCCACAAAACCAACCACTGTTTCGTACTTACAATTGTTCTTTGTTTGAAAACAGGAAACGGTTGCAATCCAAAAGCGACCTTGCAAGAAGCAGGTGCAACCAAAGAGAAACTGCACAAGGGCTAGAAACAGCTTTGCAGCAATAATCAATCCAAAAGGGAAGTCTCTACCAAATTCTTTCCTGCATTTTTACTCATTTTTCTTAAATAAAAAAAACAAAAATAAATAATGAAAAAAAAAATAAAGAAGAGAAAAGAAAGAAGAAAAAAAGTAAAAATAAAAATCCCAAAAGAAAATTCATGGTAGCATAGGGTCCCATTCCCTAGAAATCCCGGCATAACCCGAGGAACTCCGTTGCATAACCCAATGAGCTTTTTTTTCTTTCCAAATCACGGCCAAAAAACCGAGGATCTCCCTGGCATAACCCAAGGAGCTTTTTCTTTCCAAATCCCGGCCAAAAAACCGAGGTTCTCCCTGGCATAACCCAAGGAGCTTTTTCCTTCCAAATCCCGGCCAAAAAACCGACAATCTCCCTGGCCTAACCCAAGGAGCTTTTTCCTTCCAAATCCCGGCCAAAAAATCGCGGATCTCCCTTGCATAACCCAAGGAGCTTTTTCTTTCCAAATCCCGGCCAAAAAATCGAGGATCTCCCTGGCATAACCCAAGGAGCTTTTTCCTTCCAAATCCCGGCCAAAAAACTGAGGATCTTCGAATACAAAAATATGTGCATTTCGTATTAGGAGTAATTAAATTTGTTTTTACATAAAATTGGGAAAAATCACAAAACAATAATGTGCTTTGCATTTTAGCATTTAATGTCTAGCTATGAGATTTTATTGGTGTTTAACATTGTGTGATAATTATTATTAGGAGATAATTAGCATTTTTAGCCAATTTTTGATTTTATCATTTAAGTTAGATTTTTGGCTTTGTTAATTAGAAATTAAGTAAATGAAATAAAGAGAAAAATCGAACTGGGCCGTCCAAATTTAACCAAATCCAGGCCCAGAACATTTGCCTCACCCGGTCCAGTCCAACCAGTCCCAGAGACCAAACCAAACGACGTCGTTTTGTCACATTTGATCTGAAACATTGATCTCGTTAGATCGAACGGTTCAGTCCGTTTCCGGCCTCAGCGAAACGACGACATTTCAAGTCGACTAATCCCAGCCTTTCAATCCACATCAATCTAACTGCCCTAGTCCCATCTTCCAAACCCGTCTCCAGACCCGATCCATTCCCACGCCCGATCCGCCCCCTCATTTAATCAAACGGCATTGTTCCTTACAAGGAAATTGATCCAGGCCAATGATCTCAATTGATCCAACGGCCTGGATTAATCCCCTAATTCAATATATAAACCTAATTCCTACCCAGCCCCCCCCAAGCCATACCCCCCATTCGCCTCGTCTCTAACCTAGAGACAGGCTCAACACACTCCGCCCCACTCCGCCGCTGACCGCCCGCCAGAAATCGTCTACGGCGGCGGTCGACGGCCAAACAACCCCAAATTTACACCACCTCTTCACCTCAACCTCCCCATCTCCATACCACCTTCAGATTCTCTCGAATCTTAGACCAGCTCTTCGAATAAGCAAAAACCCTAACAGCCCCTGTGCCATGTCCGGCGACAAGTCTCCGATGACCTCCAAAAATACACCACAAAACCACCTCAACTTCCTCTCCCTGAATATCCAAACCCCTTCCTTCGAATCACACCAGAGCTCTTCGAATATCGATTTGAAACCAAGAACCCTAGCACCGCCACCAAATTCCTGGTGGCGGCGCCGCTTCCAATCAGCCCCAGACGAACACCCAATGACCTCCTTAACCCCCTCACCCCTAATCCACCAATAGTTTCCCTCAAATCCCTCTAGAACCGTTCGAATATTAAGGCATTGTTCGAACCAAAAATTCCAATCAGCGAGGTTTTAAAGGTTTGGGGTTGGAATCGATTTCAGTTGTGTGCTCTCGATTGAGAGCACACGATTGAAGTTTATTTCGGCCACAAATCCAGGGAATCGTCAAAATTCAAGTCAAGACCAGTGTCCATTTTAGTTTTAAGGTAAGTTGGATTCTTCCTTCTGTTTCTTTTTGTTTGTTATTTATTTTTGCTTCTGTTTCTTCTCTTTCTTCTTCTTTCTTGATTAGTCCAGTCTCTGATGAGATTATACTTTTATGTTAGTCATTCTGTTTCTTTTAGTTATTAGTTAGCATTTGTGTTTGAGTATCGATATTCGAATTAGTCATAAGGTCATTAGGTTCAGTATAATTGAAGCCAACATGTTTAATGTTGTTTGATTCCCTGATCAGATGGCTAGTGTAATTGCTTCGAAATATGGAATTCATTATTTGTTTATTTTCGTAAATGCAGTTTCATGTTGTTCAATTGATGTTTGATGTACAATTTCAGTTTAATGATAAGGCTCTCTAGGTGTTGAAATTGAAATTTTAATTGTGTGATTTTGATAGAAGAATTGTGTAACTTAATTTGTAAATACTTAGGAATGTAAGGGTAATAACATGGGGGTAAATTGGGTAATAGGGGATTAGAAATAGTGAAAGGCTGCTAAAGGATTAAATAAGACAAGGATAAGTGGTATTTAAATAGTAAAAAGACAACTAGTGGTGGAGACAACATTTGCTGGTTTTAAGGGTTAAAATAAATTAGTTAAAGGTCCACTAATGCTTAAAATCGGGAGGAGAGGTCTGTTTTTTTGAGGATATAAAAGAGAAACATATTAGACAGAATGAGGGGACTCTTTTTTTAGGGAGGGCAATTGTATTCTGGAGTTCTTTTGGTTCTGAAAAATCAGTTGAAGATAACATTTTTAGTCAGATCTTCTTTGAGTACTCCGAGAGTTTGAAAACATTTAAAAAATACTGAAAGATCATTCAGGTCTTAAGGATCAGTTTTGAAAGTATTTAGGCGTGAAAAGAATAGAGAGAAATATTGAGAGGTCTCACTGTTCCATTGAAGTAATTTCCCTGCTTCAGTGGTTTCATTTTTTCCTATTCAAATACCCAGATTGATCTTAAGTGTTGTTGAGTCCAGTTGAAGCAGTTTCTGTTTGAACGTTGTGTTTGTTGAGAGTCCCAAGTGGTCCTGGGTGCTTTACTTGAGTTTACTTGGTTTGTTTTGGCATTGTTGTAGGTCAATCTCTATTTCTGTTTGGTTCTGGGGGTTAGTGAGTCATTCCTGGAGTTGAAGTTGTTGTGCTGGTTGATGTAAACTATTTCATTGCCGCTGGTATCTGCTGTTGTATTACTGTTGTTGCTGTTCTGATGTGCTACAGCTGCCCTCTTTTCCTTCTTCTTGTATTGTTCACATCCAGGTATTTATTTCTCTCCTGATGTATTAATTCTGAGTTTGAAGTGGAGATGCAATGAAGAAATGTTTACCCCTGTGCTTATGAAACTCTACCTGTTTGGACTATTGTATGTTGATGCCTAAATAATGTAGACACAATAGCTTATTGTAGTTTTGATTTGATTTGTACGTGACTGTATAAAATGGACTGAAGCTAGAAGTGTATGTTTGGACTTATTAACCTACATATTGGTGATAATCACCAACCTCGATGTAAGATGATTTACCTGTGCAATTTAATTGTTGAAAATTAGAATAGTTTGAAGCATGAGATAAATTTGAGATTTATGTATAGTGATAAGTAGAAACTGGCCGTTAATTAGGTTATAAGCATTAATTTAAGGGCAGCCTTATGACAGTTATTTTCCAATAGCAATTTCAATATTGCAGCTTTAAAATCATGAATATTTGAATATTGATCTAGTAAGGCTAACTTGAATCAATTGAAGATTAATCAGTTACTTCGCGTTTGTGCAAATCATGCATCCAGTCTTGAATCAAACAAATGACCCATTTGAATAAACTGAAGTTCATAGTTCAATCAAAGGGAGGCTGTGATTGACAGCCTACTTCAGGAAATTTGGGCCTCAGTTCCAGCATAAAGGGCCCGGGTCTGGTCTCTCATTGCATGTTCACTTGGACTAGGCCTAGACATGTAATTGGCCGGCCCTTTGTGCGCATTTGAATGATAACTCTTTACGTGATTAAGGATAAAACTTATGTGGATTCATGGATCGAAATGTTGTAGTACTTGAGCCATAATGACTAATTAGGGATTTTTCTTCTATCTTTTAGAGATAAAAATAAATAGAAAATCATAGCCACTTTAGGATTTACCCTTAAATAAAATTATGAGACGAGCCTCGTCAAATAAAATATACAAATCGTGGGGCCCTCATTAATTGCTTAATTAAAAAATACTTAGAACTTGGGGCGTGCCGTTTAATAAATTTCACGGCCTCCCATAAAGCTAAAAAGACGTTAGTTATGTTAGGCGCATTTTTAATAATCTTACCTTGCTAAATACGGGTGTGCATTTCATGCAACCCAAATCCAAAAACGTTGAATAAGAATGTGTCGAGGATCCGGGTGCATTTCATGTGATGTGATCCGAAAATACAGTTTTAAACGATGTTCACTTTCGTAAAATAGTTTAAAAACGGTAAATAATTATAAAATTGCACTATAGGTTGGAGCATGTTAAAATTAGATACTAAGACATTTATAATAGTTTAAGCGACCGTGCTAGAACTACGGGATCCGGGGGTGCCTAACACCTTCCCTCGGGTCAACAGAATTCCTTACTTAGAATTTCTGGTTCGCAGACTTCATTTGGAAAGTCGAAAATTTCCTTGATTTGGGATTCAAGATAAACTGGTGACTTAGGACATCAAAAGCTAAACCTTTCCCAAGTGGCGACTCAAAAAAGAATAAATAATCCCAATTCAAATAATATCACTAAAAATGGAAAAACTCCCTTATACATTTATCCCTCGGGGGTAGGTGCGTAAAAAGGAGGTGTGACAGCATAACCCGAGGATCTCTCTAGCATAACCCAAGGAACTTTTTTTTCTTTCAAAATCCCGGCCAAAAAATGGAGGATCTCCTTGGCATAACCCAAGGAGCTTTTTCTTTCCAAATCCCGGCCAAAAAACCGAGGTTCTCCCTGGCATAACCCAAGCAGCTTCTTCCTTCCAAATCCCGGCCAAAAAACCGAGGATCTCCTTGGCATAACCCAAGGAGCTTTTTCCTTCCAAATCCCAGCCAAAAAACCGAGGATCTCCCTGGCATAACCCAATGAGCTTTTTCTTTCCAAATCAAGGCAAAAAAACTGAGGATCTCCCTGGCATAACCCAAGGAGCCTTTTCTTTTCCAAATCCCGGCCAAAAATCCGAGGATATCCCTAGCATAACCCAAGGAGCTTTTTCTTTCAAAATCCCGGCCAAAAAATCGAGGATCTCCCTAGCATAACCCAAGGAGCTTTTTCTTTCCAAATCCCGGCCAAAAAACCGACGATCTCCCTGGCATAACCCTAGGAGCTTTTTCCTTCCAAATCCGGCCAAAAAAACCGAGGATCTCCCGGGCATAACCCAAGGAGCTCTTTCCTTCCAAATCCCGGCCAAAAAACTGAGGATCTCCCTGGCATAACCCAAGGATCTTTTTCTTTCCAAATCTCGGCCAAAAAACCAAGGATCTCCCTGGTATAACCCAAGGAGCTTTTTCCTTCCAAATCCCGGCCAAAAAACCGAGGATCTCCCTGGTATTACCCAAGGAGCTTTTTCTTTCCAAATCCCGGCCAAAAAACCCAGGATCTCCCTGGCATAACCCAAGGAGCTTTTTCTTTCAAATCCCGGCCAAAAAACCGAGGATCTCCCTGGCATAACCCAAGGAGCTTCTTCTTCCAAAATCCTGGCCAAAAACCCGAGGATCTCCCTGGCATAACCCAAGGAGCTTTTTCTTTCCAAATCCCGGCCAAAAAACTGAGGATCTCCCGGGCATAACCCAAAGAGCTTTTTCTTTTGCAAATCCCGGCCAAAAAACCGAGGATCTCCCTGGCATAACCCAAGGAGCCTTTTTCTTTCCAAATCCCGGCCAAAAAACCAAGGATCTCCCTGGCATAACCCAAAGAGCTTTTTTCTTTCCAAATCCCGGCCAAAACACCGAGGATCTCCCTGGCATAACCTAAGAAGCTTTTTCTTTCCAAATCCCGGCCAAAAAATCGAGGATCTCCCCGGCATAACCCAAGGAGCTTTTTCTTTCCAAATCCCGGCCAAAAAATCGAGGATCTCCCTGGCA
>MU739446.1:217702-231240 GCA_026770625.1 Nicotiana glauca
CCCCAAAAAAAAAAATAAAGAAATATGAAGCTAAATCAAATAGATTAACAGTCCCTAGATTTTAATTTGATTTCATTTGGTGGTTCTCAACTTCCTCCGTATAAACTCATTATTGTATTTTAAGGAGTGTTTGCTTCGAAAAAAAGGTTTATTACAATATTCTTTTAAATATATATACCTTGTAGCAATAATTATGACAGCACAATTTAGGACCCATGAGGGGACTCGATTATGGGATATATGGAAAACATGTCACACACCACCAACACAATGACATAATAATGCTTTGCTAAAGGGCCTTAAAAGAACAAAATAGATGGGTACCTCTAGAAATAACTGCGGACTCGGCAGAGGTAATAAGAATGCTACTCACAGGCAATATATAACTTATGATCTTATTATATGTGAATGCAGGTTGTTGATCCAAAGGATGGACAGTACTGTAGTGGTGAGACACAGTTACAGGGAGTAGAATAGAGTGACCGATGCACTGGCCAAGGAAGCAGCAAAATCAAAATTTTTGGGAAGAACCATGCTAGCAGTTCCTCCGGTGTTTGACTATCATATTAGTGATTTTTTTTAATAAAAAATAAGTCTTACGATTACGTCATTATGGTCTTATTGGCGGTATTTGTCAATGATTGGATTTAATTTAAATAAAGAACTTGATCGTTAATCACCTATAAAGACAAGGATTATTGGATAAACCAAAAAGTGTTATCTTTCATTTGAATAAAGAAATGTGGTATCTTTTCTTTAAAAGACAAATAGTAATATATATGGATTAGTAGTTGCCACATCCTTCATTAATTTGGAATAGTAAATTGTAAAAGTATGTGGATACAAATTCAAAATGATAAGATATGTCTGCTGTTTGGCATGCGCACGGAATTGGATACTATACAGCTAATTGGCTAGTACTGTAAAACAGGAATCTGAATCGAGGGCTTGAGTAAAGAAATTATTGTCCTTGAAAACCATAGCAATATCATTGTTGTTTGTTACTAAGAATGGAAATTGGTTCATCCCCTGGAATTCCCAAGTGCGAGGTGCAAATGTATTTGGACAAAAGCGTTGTGGAATAAATGATGCTTTAAAGGATTCTGATTCAAGACCACACATAAAATGGCTTTTGGTAGACTAAAGGAGATAAAAAGAAGGCAGAAGTAAATGGAAAGTTTAAAGAAAATTCCCATTTCTTTAACAAATGGAAATGATAAAGAACTTTTATCTCGGTTGCCCACTCGATCGATACGTGCATTAATAGGGACCGATTAAATTCTAATTCACATTAAAAAAATTCACAATCAAAAGTAAAATGCTCCCTAACAAAAATAACTCCATATCCCTAGCCTGACACGAAACATTTAATTAGTCTATTACAAACCTTGTTGTATTGATATAAAACTTGTTGTCACCCCAACCCTATATGGTACAATTCATAATGCCTTTTTTGGATCATAGTTATCTCAACTTCTAAAAGCAAATAAAAAAACAGCACCCACCCCAAAGGTTCAAAGGTCACGTTACCATGTTCTTGTGGTCCTAATATATAATAATGCCAGTCAGTCTAAAATAGGATAGTTCAATTCGCTGGCCCTCTCCTAAGTTCCTAGGGTAAGCAGTTGAATAAGGCGGCATGTATTTATGGAAACAAGAATTTAGGAGTCGTATAAAGCAGATTTGTCCAATTATATAGTAAAGGTTGAAAGGAGTATTCATCCTTTAAAATGTAACCAGTATTTTAAAAGGTTTTTTCGGGACTCGCCACTATGAAAATGCCATGAGGTTTATGCGTGAGGCTTAATTCTGTGAGGCTTACCCTCTGAAGCGCCCAACTTTGCACCCTAAACACGCCTAATGTTTAATGTTCGGGGCTCGCCCAATGTTCCTATGTAGATCATGTGTCGAATTCACTAATTAGCACTTTTTACCCTCAAAATTCTTTAACAACTGAATAATTAAAGTTCTTTCACCAATATGAATATAATTTTTTTGAATAACTCAAATAATGAAGCATAATATTGCATATTTACTCATTTATATCATTATGAGGCGTATATCATTTGAATATTTTTCTGAAAATAGATATCCAAAATTTATATCTTTACTGGCTAGATCTTCATGTCTTAGTTCAAAGCTTCTCAAATTATTATACATCTATTATTTTGCTATTTAAAATAATTTTATTTTTACTCATGGAGTAATAATTTTAAATTATAATATTAATAAATATTTATTATTATGGAGGTAAAATATGCAGTTTGATAATAATTTTATTTTTTTGGTGGAATGATTTTTTTTTATTCATCTCCAAAACAAATACAACGAAGGGAACAGCAAAGAGAATACAATGAAGAAAATACAGTGAAGTAGCTCCTTCTAGCTTCTACCTATATAAAGATCTGTACATGTATATTCCTACCCCCTATCTGTCTATCTATATATTTCCTCTATCAATCTTCTGTCCTTGCCTTTTTCCATTTGTTGAGTATTTCTTCCATTCGAACTTTACATTCTTCTTTGATTTGCTCATAAACACTTTGTGGTCTAGGGACTGAATTCTTCCATAAGGCTTCATTCCTCCCTTTCCACACATGATAGGTAGTCGCTGCCAAAGCTGCAAATGCTAATTCTCTACTTAGCTTACCTTCCATTTTCGTTGCTACTCTTCTCCATAGGTGTTGTCCTTCAGTGTTTGTTATATTGACTTTTAGCCACTGTAGAATTGTAGTTATGCATCTTCTTGAGAATTGGTATTCACAAAATACATGTTCAGGAGCCTCTAATGCATCCCCACATAGAACACACATGCCATCTGTATTGATACCTCTACGCGCCAGTCTGTCCTTTGTGAGTAGCTTTTTCTGCATATTCAACCAGCATATAAAGTTATGTTTTGGCATGTTTTATTTGCTCCAGACCTATCTTCCCCATTGGCAGTTGTCCATAGTCCACTTCAACCATGTATATCCTTTTTGAATTGTATACTTCCTTGTAGCTGACCGCCATCCCCCTTGAACATAGCCTCCTTCCAATTTATCTCTAACATGACAGATTTTCTTTCAGTACCAGTTGCTATCTACTGCTATATTGTATTGCCACCAATCTATATTTTTGAGGTAGATATGGTTGATCCATTTAAATCATAGTGAATCGGTTTTATAAGTTATATCCCAAACATATTTTCCAATAGCTGCCTCATTCCATACTACACAATCTCTTATAGCCATTCCACCTTCTTGCTTTGGTCTATACACAAGTTCCCAAGCTACTAAAGGGACTCTGTTTATTTCCACCTTACCGTCCCACAGGTAATTGCAACTCATTGTTGTGATACTCTTTAGAACTGCTTTAAGAAGAATGAATATCGAAGCGTAGTATGTATGGATATGCATCAAAACTGCATTTATCATTTGCAATCGACCTGCATATGATAAGTTTCTTGAACCCCAGCTACTTATTTTGGTTGCCAGCTTATCCACCAATACTTGACAATCCATTTTGGACAGCTTCTTAGATGATATTGGAACTCCTAGGTATTTGAATGGGAGCTTGCCTTTACTATACCCTGTTATTTCACATAAGTCTTCTAGCTCTTATGCCTTCATGTTTACAATAAATATATTCGACTTCTCTACATTTGTTGTTAATCCTGAAGCATTAGAAAATGTTTGGAGTCCTCTCAACATTAGCATCATAGATTGGAACTCCCCTTTGCAAAATAAGAGTACATCATCTGCAAAGTACAGGTGATTCCTTTGCAGGCTTCTACATTTAGTATGAAAACTGAATCCCTCCTGTTGTGCTACTAGCCTTATTATCCTTGAGAAGTATTTCATATATATTACAAGCAGTAGTGGAGATATGGGGTCTCCTTGCCTCAGACCTCTCTTCCCTTTGATGTTCCCATAAAGCCCTCCATTTATAGCCACTATGTACTGAGGAGTTGAGATGCATTCCATGATCCACCTTATGAACTTCATAGGAAAATTTAGTGTATGTAACATTTCTTCCACAAACTAATCATATTCTTTCTTTAGATCTATTTTAATCGGACAGCTCTTTGTTGCATCTTTCCTATTATAAAGTCTCACCAGGTCTTGGTAAATTAATATGTTTTGCATAATTGTTCTCCCTGCTACAAATGCACTTTGATTTTCTGAAATAATGTCTGGCAATATGAGCTTTAACCTATTGCATAACATTTTAGATATGACTTTGTAGACTGTGTTACAATAAGCAATGGGTCTGTAATCCCCAACTGTCTCAGCATGGCTACTTTTGGGAATCACTATTATTACTGTGTTATTGATTGTCTTCAGCATCTTCCCTAATGTGAAGAACTCTAACACTACCTCCTTAAGATCTTTACCTGTTATGGACCAGCTATCTTTGAAGAATTTGCTCTCATATCTATCAGGACCAGGAGCTTTTTCTCCATCAATTTGCCATAGTGCTTGCTTCACTTCCTTTTTTGTAAAATCTTCTATTATTAGCTATTTTTGCTCCTCTGTAACCACTTGGCCTTCCCTCACCAGACTGCTGCATACATGAGTTTTGCTATCTTTAATAGACCCAGTAATGTTGAGTAAAATTCCACAAAAGCATTTTCTATCCCATCCATATTAGTTACCATATTACCCATCGAGTCCTTGAATGAGAGTATTCTATTAGCATTTCTTCTCGCCTTCGTGTAGCTGTGAAAGTATTTGTTGTTTTGGTCTCCTTTTTCTAACCATTGTACTTTAGTTTTCCATCTAAGAAATTGGTCACTTGCTTCCTTAAATCTTCAATAGTTGTTTGCCAGTTCCTGCTCCCTATCAATAAGTCCGGTATTTATGGGGTTTTGTTGCAGCTGCTTTTGGCATTCCTGAAGTTCTACCTTGGCTTGTTCTTCTTTCAGCTCTATATCACTGAATTTTTTTCTGTTCAATTGCTTTAGTATCCATTTCAATCTGTTCATTTTTCCCATGATTGGTACATTTTAGTCCCTGTAATTCCTGCATTCCATCTATTGGCCACTTTAACCTTAAAGTCATGATCCATGCTCCACATATTGAAGTATTTAAAAGGTCTATTAATCTTCTGTTTCCCAGTCTCCCAGTTGATGATTGTTGGGCAGTGATCAAGCAGTCCCTCAGTCATATAGTGTACTGTTGAGGCAGGTAGCTGTGATAGCCACTCAAAATTAACCAAAACTCTATCAATTTTGCTCTGTACTCTGTCTGTTCCACTCTGTTTATCCGTGTATAGAAGACCCTAGTTGATTTGAGTTCTTGAAGACTACATATGTCCACACATTGCCTAAAGTACCGTGTTTTAGCCGCTTTCACAATGTTCCCAATTCTATCATCTTTACTCAACATATTATTGAAATCTCCCATCACTGCCCATGACCCTCTATTGAGGTTATATAAGTCTATTAACTCCTTCCACAGATTCCTCCTGAGAGATATGTCATTGTACGCATATACCATGGTTACATTGAATATCATCCCTGTACCTTTATGTCTCACAGCAGTGTGTATTAGCTGATCAGTGGCTCTTAGTATATCCACCTCAAAGATCATTGGCTTCCAGAATAGCTAAATTCTCCCTTTACGGTGTTGTGCCAAATTTGTAATAAACGACCATCCATCGAAAAATTAAGAGGAGCTCTCTGAGATTTTGTTCTCTTAATCTTTGTTTCCAGGAGACCAAACAAGCTAACTCCACTATTATGCATAAACATATGTATATCTCTCTGTTTATCTAGCTAGTTTAGTCCCCTGGCATTCCAGAATCCTAGCTTATCTATTAGGCAGGGGCTTGCCCCCACCCCTCCCATGTCCTGGACCCACCACCCCTTGTTCTCCCTTAGGGCAGGGAGTACTAGGTTTGCTTTGCCTTACTTTCTCTGCATTCCCTCCTTTGTCAAGCACTGCAAATGCGTTTCTTGTTGGTAAGGTTTTAAGATCATTTTGTTGTGCCTCTATCCCTTTGTTACTGTTTTTATTCCCTTCCTTGTTGTGCACCTTAGTCTGAGATGGATCTTCTGTTACTTGTTTCCCCTGCTCAGTTTGCTTTCCATGCTCAGTTTGCTTCCCTTGCTCAATTTGCTTCCTTCTGGTTTTAGCTTCTTTCTTATGCAGTTTCCTACAGTCTTGCAGATCATGTCCAAAGTTCTTGCAATTTGAACACAGCGTAGGCTTCCATTCATAATACACCTCTTGTTTTATTATTTTCCTCACTTTATTCTCGAACATTACTTGCTTAGGATACTGCTGATTTATTGACACTTCAACTAGCACCCTGGAAAATGCTAATTTCTTCGTTATTAGTTGTTGCTCTGTCTACCTTTAATGGTTTTCCCACCATTCCTGATATCTTAGTAAGGGCACTCTTCCCCAATACTTGATATCCAACCCTTTAAGAATTATCTACACTGGAATTCTATCCACTTTATCCTTGCTTACATCCACATCTGGTTCACATGGCTTCACAACTATAGGCTTTTTGTCGAACATCTGGACTCCATCATCAATAATTTTGATTTTGCTTTCAATTGTGTGAAATCTTATCAGGAAGACTCCTCTATTAACTTGTGCAATTTTATTAATCCCCAAACCTCCCCATATTCTCCTAAAATATCCATCAATTACATTCAGTGGGGGATTAAATCCCAACACATAACATATCACTGCTGTTTTCTAATAGGTAATTTCTTCCTTGATGGCGTCCATTGTAATTTTTACATTTTCTCCTGCCAATTCCTCACAATTTAGGTTTAAACCCTCATCGTTTGGTGTTGTGCCCACAATTGTGTTCCATGGGCTAGTTTCAGGATTCAATTTACCTGGCTTGTCGCCCTTGTCTCTATCATTTTTGCCTCTACTCTGTCCGCCCATGATTCGCCTGATTGTTCTAGTGAAATCATCGCCGGAATCCGTGGAGTCATCACCGACTATGTAGAAGTCATTGCATGTCGAGTGCAAATGATAAATGCAGTTTTGATGTATATCCATACATACTGGGCTTCGATATTCATTCTTCCTAAATCAGTTCTAAAGAGTATCACCGTAATGTGTCACAATTACCTATGGGATGGTAAGGTGAAAACAAACAGAGTCCCTTTAGTAGCTTAGGACCTTGTGTGTAGACCAAAGCAAGAAGGAGGTATAAGTATAAGGGATTGTGTAGTATGGAATGAGGCAGCTATTGGGAAATATGTTTAGAATATAACTCATAAAACCGACTCACTATAGGTTAAATGGATCAACCATATCTACCTAAAAAATGTAGATTGGTGGCAATATGATGTAGCAGTAGATAGCAGCTGGTACTGGAAAAACATCTACCATGTTAGAGATAAATTGGCAGGAGGCTATGTTCAAAGGGGATGGCAATTAGCTATATGGAAGTATACAATTCAAAAAGGATATACATTGTTGAAAGGGGACTCTGGACAACTGCCAATGGGGAAGATGGGTCTAAAGCAAACAAAATATTCCAAAATATAGCTTTATATGCTGGTTGAATATGCAAAAGAAGCTACTCACAAAGGACAGACTGGCGCGTAGAGGTATCAATACAGATGGCATGTGTGTTCTATGCGGTGATGCATTAGAGTCTGCTGAACATGTATTCTATGAATGCCAATTCTCAAGAAAATGCGTAACTACAATTCTACAGTGGCTTAAAGTCAATATTACAAACACTGAAGGACATCACCTATGGAGAAGAGTAGCAAGGAAAATGGGAGGTAACCTAAGTAGAGAATTAGCTTTTGCATCTTTGGCAGCGACTATCTATCATTTGTTAAAAGGGAGGAATGAAGCCTTATGGAAGAATTCAGTCCCTTCACCACAAAGAGTATGTGAGCAGATAAAAGAAGAATGTAAAGTTCGAATGGTGGAAATACTCAACAAGCGGGAAAAGGCAAGGATAGAAGATGGATAGAGGATATATATAGATAGACAAATAGGGGGTAGGAATATACATATACAGATCTTTATATAGGTAGAAGCTAAAAGAAGCTACTTCACTGTATTTCCTTCATTGTATTCCCTTTGTTGTTCCCTTCGTTGTATTTGTTTTGGAGATGAATAAAAAATATCATTCCACCATAATAATTTTGTAGAAGTTATAATTTGTGATTGTTTGAAATTTAAGATGATATAGTTGATTTAAAATAGTAACTTTAACATTATTGCATTGTTTATGTTTGTAAAACCTGCTAGATATTTAATTTTCTATGAGTTTCTCTAACTTTTTTCAGTTTTCTTGAACTTTGAATGTACTTTTTGTTTTTTTGGTTATAATGATATATTATTAATTTATAAATTAAAAATTTAAAGATCCGTGGGACTTACGCCCCATATCTCGTGGCTTACGCATCGCCCTGTATCAAATAAAATGCCCAGCCTCACGACCCCGCCTTTTAAAACACCGAATGTAACTTTAAATATTCAATAAAGACATTAATTATTTAGTTTTCAATCTACCATTTCTCTAATAAATGATGTATTAAGTTCACTCGAAAATCTCTTTATAGCTATCAGGTTCTAAATTACTAACAATTTATATAATTTAATGAGTTTCTTAAAGTAAATTAAGGAATTTGGATCAAAGCTGATGAAATGCAAGGATTGAAGCTTTCACCTTGCTTGTTAATGGAGTCAAAAGAGATATATAGAGAGAGAGGGAGTGAGGGGGAGAGAGAGGACACTTTGAAAATGACAACTGTTCCATTAGCTCATTCAGTAGCTAACAAAGTACATATATACTACCACTAACTACTGATAATTAACTTATCAAACTAACACAACTCATTAACAACTGTCATTAACTACCTAACAACTGTAAATAACATTCTAACTAACTAATACACGTGAGCTGCACATTCTCCATTTGAACATGCCCCCTCAAGCTGGAGGGTGCAAGAAATTGAGCACACCAAGCTTGCCAAGTAGATGCATGTGTTGTGTGGTCCCTAGCCCCTATGTTAGTAAGTTTGCTTATTGATCCTTGGTACTCACATGAATAGTCTTGACTACTCTTTCTTTAATCTTATCTCGAATGAAGTGGCAATCAATCTTGATATGCTTTGTTCTCTTATGTAGGATTGGATTTTCTGCAATCTGTATGGCTGATTTGTTGTCACTGGTGAAGTAACATGAAATCCCAACTCCTTAAATAGCCCCAATAGCCATGTTAATTCTGCTACTGCTGCAGCCATACTCCTATATTCAAACTCAGTTAAACTTCTGGATACAGTTTGCTGCTTGTTTGATTTCCATGACACTAAGTTGTCTCCAGACTTTACAACATAGCTAGTGATAGACCTACTAGTATTGGGACATGCAATCCAATTTGAATCACACTAGTATGTGAGTCTTTCTGCATTTTCAGAGCTCATCAAAATGACTTACCCATGTGCACCTTTCAAGTACCTTACAACTCTTATTGTTGATTTCTAGTGAGACTTTTTAGGCCTTTTCATAAATTGGCTTAATATTCACTGCATAGTTGATATCAGGTCTAGTGATAGTAACATATAAGAGCTTACCCACTAATCTTTGGTAGGAACTGATTTCTTCTAGTACCTCATCACCTCTAATACCATTTGCTTGGTCATATTCAACAATTGTTAATCTAACATTTGCCTCTAGAGGTGTAGAGGCTGACTTAGTTTCACTTATCCCCAACTCTTAGATTAACTCCAGTATGTACATTTTTTGATTTAGTAGAATTCCAATCTTGGATCTCAACACTTCAATGCCTAAGAAATATTTGAGTTCTCCTAAATTCTTGACTCTGAATTATTGATGCAAAATAGCTTTAGCATGTTTAATTAACTCCACTCTATTTCCTATGATTAGAAGATCATCTACATATACTAATACAATCACAAGATTATCCTGCTTCCTTAATGGAAACAATGAATAATCATGATGAATTTGAACAAAGACTGCACTAAGTAATTCCTTGTTTAATTTCATATTCCACTGCCTTGAGGCTTGATTGATCCCATATAAAGACTTCAACAACTTGCAAACCTTTCTCTCACCATGTTTTCTGATCCCATCTGGTAATTCCATTTATACTTCCTCAAATAAGACACCTTGTAAAAAGATATTGCACACGTCCATTTAAAATAAATTCCAGCCCCTTGAAGCTGCTAATGCTATCACAGATCTCATAGTAATCGTTTTGGCCACTTGTAAGAATGTGTCATGGTAGTCCAACCCCTCTCTTTAACTATAATCTTCTGCAACCAACCTGGCCTTGAATCTCTCAACTTCACCATTTGACTTGTACTTGATCTTATACACCCATTTTTAGCCCACTAGATTCTTCCCGTTTGGTAAGTTAAATATTCTCCATGTTTTTTAATCTTCCAAGGCTTTGACCTCCTGCTTCATTGCTTTCACCCATATATTATCATGTACTGCTTCCTTGAATTTTAGTGGCTCTACTTGTTGAGAGAACTTTGATAGATAGAATTGATAGCTAGGATTAGTCTTGTCATAGGCCAAATAGTTTGAAAGTGGATAACTAGAGGTGTTGGACTTCTTGCTGATGACATAATATTTTATCCAAATAGGCTATTTGGAATGTTTGATGGACTTTCTACCACATTAGCATTTATCATATTCTAGAACATTTTGTGCACTTGTAGTTTGCTGTGGGCTTCCTTGATATTCTACTTCCTTGAGCTGCAGGTGGGACATCAGTTTCTGTTCCATCATAAGTTTCTTCCTCATTCACTAATATGCCTTGCAGCTCATGAGCCTGCAAATTAATTTGAACTACTTCCCCGTGATGGATTGAGTCTTCTCCCTCAACTGGCATATTTTAATTTCTAGTTGTGGATCTCATCTCCATAGTCTCAATGTATATGAGATAACACACCTGAGAATTCAACTCGTGATGAGTGTCTCCGATTTGTGGCCAAGTATCACTATTTTTATAAGCAAAAGGAAACAATGACTCTCTGAATATCACATCTCTATATGCGAAAAATTGTTTGGTTTTCAGGTCTAGGAGTATATACCCCTTTTGTGTCTCTGAATTCCCCATGAAGACAGACATCCTTGCCCTTTATGCAATCTTGTCTCCCTTGGGCTAGACCGTTGCAAAGCACAAACATCCCAGTACTCTCAAATGCATCAGTGATGCCTTCTTGTGGTATAATAGCTCAAAAGGTGTCTTTCCCCCTAGAACATTAGAAGGCATTCTGTTGATCAAGTATACTGCACTCTTCACACAGATGCCCCAATACTTGATAAGTATTGAAGCTTCAATGCTCTAGCATTGTCCAAAATATGCCTATATTTCCTCTCAACTATGCCATTCTGTTGAGGGATATAGGAACAACTACTTTGATGGATTATTCCAAGGCTATTTAGCAATTCTGCACACTAAGTATTGAAAAACTCGGTCAAATTATCTGATCAAATAAGCTTGACTGAAGTTCCAAACATGTTCTAAATCATGGTCAGAAACTGTTTCATCACAACTATGACCTCAAATTTCAGCTGTAGAAAATATATCCATGTGTACATAGAGTGATCATCCACAATTGTAAGGAAATAATATTTTCTATCAAAAGTTGGAATTTTATAAGGTTCCCACAAGTCCATGTGTACAAGGTGAAATAAAACATTAGATCTAGAGTCACTAAGAGGAAACTTCAACCTTCTCTACTTTGCCAATGGGTATACAAAATATGTTTTCTATGCTAAAATACTAGTATTAATATGTAGGACTCTCATATTCTTCATGGGAGATATTGAATGATGACCTAGCCTCTTATGCCACTGGCTGCTATCTCCTTCAACCGCTCTGCTCACCGTATTTATTGCCTTTATTCTATTATCCAATCTACCACCTTTGAGCATATACAATCCTTCATTTTTTTTACCAATCCCCTTCGCCTTACCATTCTAAAGATACTGAAATAACAGAAGTCAGAGAAGAAACTGAGATTGCAAGATAATGCCTTGGTTAGCTTTGAAACTGATAATTGGTTAAAACCTAAAATTAGGTACATAATGCACATTTTTGATTACTTTCTTTTCAAATAATCCAACATTACCAATGTGAGTAATATCAGCTTTCTCCCCTGTATGTAAGTGCACCTTATCTCTGATGAACCTATATGTGGTCTTGATATTTTCAAGCAGTTCTAGACTAGAAGTAATATTATGGGTTGCCCCTCAGTCAACAAACCAATCTTTGTCCTTCTGATCAAATTTGGACATTAGGCTAATGACCTTACCTGTTGTATTTGCTTGACATTCCCTAGAGTCCTTGCTGAGAAGACTAAGTATCTGGCTATATTGCTCATCAGTGAAGTAATGTCCTTTGTCAGCAGGATTCATGTGTTGTCCACCATCAACTACTTGAGAGGATGAGCCTACATTTGCATGATTCACAACAACTAGTGACCCCCTCTTCCATATGTCTGGTTTTCCTTGACTATAACTATGAGTTCCAACACCAGTTTTTTTCCTTTGATCAAAATCAGATGAGTAGCCAATGAGTTTGTAGCAATTTCCTTTGGTGTGGTTCCTTGTGTGACGGTGCTCACATTGCATAAATTGTTTCCTTCCTCAAAAGCCTCTACCTCTTCCTGCTTGCATTGCCATAATATCTACCTTATCAGTCACAATATTTGCACCAACTGTTTGTTGATTCGCATCTTGTACAATCATAGCGTATGCTTGATTGAGGTTTGGTGCAGTGGTCTTCATCAGGATTTGTTTGCGTGCTTGATCATACGAATCATTCAAGACACTTAGAAATTGCATTACTCGTTGATGATGCATCATTTTCACATTCTCCTTTGATTTTGGACATCCACAGTTAGATAATGGGGCTAAAACATCATATTCATGCCAGAGCTTCTTCAATTTCGACAAATAGACTGAAACTGAGCTAGTTCCTTGTGATAATGCTGTAATTTCATGATGTAACTGGAAAATCCTCACTCGATTGACCTTGTTCAACCTCTCTCGGAGATCTTCCCCAAAAATATGTGCATCTGATGCATAAATGATACCACCTAGGAGTTCTGCACACACATTGATCATGATCCATGACATCACCACTGTATTGCAAGTTTCCCATTATTCCTGCAGTTCAGCTATTTTGTACATATCCTTCTTCCATGTGCCAGTAACGAACCCTAGCTTCCTTATCCCATAAGTGTAATCCTCATCGACATACTCCATAGCCCGTAATTGTCTGATCTCGTGAGTTTCACTAGTATAGATACTGAGCATGGAGTGTCAGATTGACCTAAGTATAAAGTATGTGTGTGACAGATCGAAGTTTCTGCCATTTTCAGAGTAATCAAATAGAAATTGATCAAATTGAAAAAAAAAATCTATGAATTTTAGCCTAAACAAAGATGTGTTGTGTAGAATCAATTACTCCTTTTCTGATACAATGCTGAAATGCAAGGATTGGAGTTTTCACCTTGACCGTTAATGGAGAGAGAGAGAGAGAGAGAGAGAGAGAGAGAGAGAGAGAGAGAGAGAGAGAGAGAG
>MU739446.1:242496-269744 GCA_026770625.1 Nicotiana glauca
TTATTAGGCACATGCCTAATACTTCTTCAAATGAGATGGACATCATCATATATGTATCAAATCTTGCAAAATGAATGGTAAAGAACCATATATTGGTCTTTACTTTTTACTTTTGCGCTTTCAGTTAGCTTCAGAATAAGGACTATTTGACTGTAAATATAAAACAACTCTTTCTCCTTTTCATATAATTGCTATAAAAGTCAAGAAAAAGGCAATGGTTTTACCGTCGGTGAATGTAAAGCTCGTCTTTAAATGTGAAGCAATGCATAAATGGTAAGCACTTACTCATCTTTAACATGGAGCTAATGCAACCAAAAAAAGAAGGGTAAGAAAAAGTTATTTATGAAATTTGAAGTAATTTTAAAAAAAAAAATTGATCTCTCTGTGGCAGAATTGGTTTTTATATTTGATCTTCCTTGCAATAAAGTACATTCTTTAGTATTTTTCCCTTTATTTAGGCGTATGCCAAAAACTACTCTCGTAATTTCTTTCTTTTTCTTTACTCTTCTAATTATGGTAATTAATTAACAGCAGTAATATTTGACTTGGGAGACACCACGAAGGAGAGCCTTTTTCAGGTGGATAGTTGTAATTCTCAAATTGTTCATTTCCTTATAAATTGATAAGGACAGGTGGGCATGCGCAAGAAAAAGGAAGCATACATTTACTAATTACCCTCATTTTCCAAGCTGACAGAGGAAGAAAAACAATCACAAGCTAAGTGACAAGAAACAGAATAATTAGTTACTTCACAATTTTTTTTTTTTGGAGGAATATCATTATGAAAATTCTATTCTAAAAAAATTTTCTTCCCTCTGGAATTTTTAGTAACTCTAGGGAAGTAAGAAGAAGAAGAAAGCAGCTAGCGCTTGAGTAGGGTTTTGGACCAAGCTGTAGAGGGTTGTGTTGGTCAAAATCTAACCGCTCAGTTACGACGGCCACGACCACGTCCCAATTACTTTATATGAGTAGTTTAAGGAACCGACTTCACCCGATTCAGATTAGCTAGGGAATAAGCGTCACGACTAGTATCCCTCCAAGAGGGGAAGTCGTCCCCCCGATCCGACCGAGCCGAGATGTGACAAACGAGATATCCTCAGCTATAAATAGAATGTGAATCTCAAATTAAAGAAGGGGAGGATCAGAACTGGCAACCCAGGATCTCAGAAAACATGAGAGACAAGAGAGCTCCATGAAAAAAGAAAGAAGCTTAAGGTGAGGGGGGAGAAGATATGAGACCTTCGACCCTCCCGGGGGAAAAGAATTGAATTGTAATTTCCCGAACCTCCTCATGGGGAGGCGGGACAAAGTTCAATGATCAATACAAGTTTTCCCCCAATATTTTCCCTGTTTGATCTTCTATTTTTCTGTTCTGTCTTTCGATCCGGTATTAATTATGATTGACTATGATTTACCTCTTCAACTATATTGATTGATTTGCTCGAAAAGTATTGTTCAACTTTTGAGTCAAACAATTTGGCGCCATCTGTGGGGATTTCCTAGTAAAAACACGTAGTTCTTCCCGGATCAAAATAGAAGAAGCATCAAGAAGATAACTCAACTCAAACCAGAGTCAGCGAAAAAGCTCACAAGAGCCCCCACCTCATTCTTCCTACAGTATCAGGCCGAAAACCGGCGCGAAGACGCCGCAAACAAAGAATCATAAATCTCCATGAAACAACTTGAAGGCCACAATCAAAACAGACAATCGACATATGACAGTTCGACCTCGCTTGAACTGGGACTCAGGCCAAGTGCATTCACCATCGCCATATTACAGTTCGACCTCGCTCGAATTGGGACTCAGGATAAGTTCCTTCGACATCGCCATATTACAATTCGACCTCGCTCGAACTGGGACTCAGGCTAAGTGCCTTCGCCATCGACATATTACAGTTCGACCTTGCTCGAACTGGGACTCAGGCTAAGTGCCTTCGCCATCGACATATTACAGTTCGACCTCGCTCGAACTGGGACTCAGTCCAAGTGCCTTCGTCATCGCCATATTACAGTTCGACCTCACTCGAACTGGGACTCAGGCTAAGTGCCTTCGCCATCGCCATATTACAGTTCGACCTCGCTCGAACTGGGACTCAGGCTAAGTGCCTTCGCCATCGCCATATTACAGTTCGACCTCGCTCGAACTGGGACTCAGGCTAAGTGCCTTCGCCATCGACATATTACATTTCGAACTCGCTCGAACTGGGACTCAGGCGAAGTGCCTTCGCCATCGACATATTACAGTTCGACCTCGCTCGAACTGGGACTCAGGCCAAGTGCCTTTGCCATCGACATATTATAGTTCGACCTCGCTCGAACTGGGACTCGGGCTAAGTGCCTTCGCCATCGCCATATTACAGTTCGATCTCGATCGAAATGGGACTCAGGCTAAGTGCCATCGCCATCGCCATATTACTGTTCGACCTCGCTCGAACTGGGACTCAGGCCAAGTGCCTTCGCCATCGACATATTAAAGTTCAACCTCGCTCAAACTGGGACTCCGGCTAAGTGCCTTCGCCATCGCCATATTACAGTTCGACCTCGCTCGAACTGGGACTCAGGCTAAGTGCCTTCGCCATCGACATACTATAGTTCGACCTCGCTCGAACTAAAACGGGTGGCACCCCACGTAACCAAGTCACAAACCGATAGAGAACTGAAACACAAGGAAAATATCAAGAAAGAATGCTTCATTCATAAAGTCGAAGATGCGGGCTATTGCCGCTTACATCTAGCCCTGGCCAGTCAACCAAAGGAAAAATGGGGAAGGGAGAAAAAAGAAAGCGACAACAAGAAATAGACAAACCAACGAATAAAGTAAAAATAAAAAATATAGTACAATCTTCCTTCACTCGGCGTCGACACCACCTCCACGAGAGCCCTCGTCACCGTCACCTGCCCCGCCATCGGCTTCGGGCGTAGCCACATTATACCCACACCTAGCTCGAGCCTCACGATCTTTCTGGCATGCATCCTCATAAGCCGCCTCAAATACGATGCCCGCTTCAAATAAGTTCTTGAAAATATCACGCTGAGCCTCGGCGTAAACCCGGAGTTCGTGAGCCTCGTGGGAAACAATAATGCGGGATGGCCCGACCAGAGCCCTTAAACGCCGATTTTCCTCCTCCAAGGCCGCTACCCGATCTGATAAATCTTGTGCCTCCTGATCTATCTCACCAATTTGCTCCTCGAGCCTCGCCTCCTTAAGAGCAAAAGTAGTCCTCTCTTTCTCCCGCTCAGACTCGTGGACATGAACCACCGCCACAAAGGCCGCCGCCCGCGCCGAAGCATCCCTCTCCCCGCGCTCCAGATCGGAGACCTTAACCTCCAGTGCGCCCAGCTTCGCTCCCCATTCGGCGTCTACCTCCGCATCCCTGACTTGGCTCTGGTCCACCTCCAACTGAAGGGCTCGTAACTTACCCTGCAGATGTTCACATTCTGCGGCGACCCCTCTTCCTAGCACAAGCTCCTTGTCTTTAAGGCGGACTTGCTCCCCGAGCTCACTCCTGCTGCGAAGCAATTCGACCAGTTCACAATCTTTCCTCTCCAACTCTTCTGCTAATGCCCGATTGCGGGGATCGTTCCTCAAACGCCTATGCAACTCGCGACATCTATCACGATAATGACGGTACTTGCCCAACATCTGCAAAAAGACCTTCGACCGAACATTGGCCCTATGAGTATTCTCTATCTCCAGCATGTACGTCTGACAAACAAGAAAAACGGTCAGGCTGTATCCGCTCCACAAAATATATATATATATATAAATTGAGTTCCGGTATAACATACCCGCAAGCCCATCACGGCCATCTCGTCCATTACCTCGACGTCTGTAACATTCCTCAGGGACTCATTCTCAGCCTCAGAGCACAGTAGGCTGAACTGTGGTACCAAATTGCTCCCCTGGGTCAACAAGTTCACATCAGCAGAGACCTCGACGATGTGGGCTGATCCCTCCGCGTTGACCACAGTGTTGGTGATGCCCTCCTCGAACATCTGAACATCGTCAGGGTCTAAGTCAGACTCAGACTTATAGTCGTCAACTATTACATTCTTCCCCTTCTCCACCGCCGAAGGTGTGGCATGACCTACCAAAGATAGAGGCAGTGCATTCAAGGTCATGATAGCGGCATAGGAAAGCCGACCCTCTGATTCAACAGAGTATTCTGCAGCATCCGCAGTAGCAATGGAGTGCTCCTGACCCCGACCAGCGGGGACAACCCCAACCATCCATTCTCCCGCTATGGCGAACGATGCGACAGTGCCTTCCTCCAGGTTCGTCGGGGGAGAATCCAAGTTAATCACTGTCGGGGGAGCCATCTCAAAACCTACTCTTCGCCGCTTCGACACCCCTTCCTCTTCACCAGATGACGATGAGGCAGCTCGAGGACGGGCAGTGTCGGACGCCCCCTCATCTTGAGGCGCGATCTTGGTAGGAGTAGTTATGACCACCGATTCCACCGATGCCTCTCTCGACGGAGGGTGAACTGTAGGTACCGCGCTAATACGAGCGGATGCGGCTAGTCGATGGAACGCCAATTGCGGGGCCCTAACTCGGCGAACCCTCCCTGACCATAGCAAATAAGGCCCGAAAAGTAAGTTTGATGCAAAAGGACAATCACAGAAGTTAAGTAAGTTATCATATCTGTGAGGGGCCTACGCCCAAATCTCAAATGGAACGTCGCCCACGTATGAACGCCTGCTGTATGGGGAAGGATGGCCTCGACCCATTCCCGAATCCCCTCCAGGGGAGGTGTCGGCGCCTTGTCAGCTGCAAAACGATGAAAGAAGGTCAGAGTATGCAACACCTGATGTAGAGAGAGAAACTAAAACAGATTATGATAGCCGGAGGCAAAGAGTTACGGGCAAAGTTCTACACTGCAGGAAACCCGGACGGGTCCGCCACGAGATGCTCGGTCCGCACATAGAAAAAATTATCGAAGAAACGACGGTTGGTCCTACCATCCATCTTAACCACCAAACCCCTCGACCCGCGAGGGCGCGCGTGAATCATAGTGCCACGAATCCTTTGAGGAGCAAATAGAGTGAGCACGTGTCTTAGAGTGACCTCACGACCGGCCAACTCCGCATATTTGATGAACATGAGAAAAACTTTGTATAAATTAAGGGATATTTGAGCATGGCACACCTCGTAGTAGCGACAGAAGTCAACCACCAACATTGGAAGCGGAAGTGTGTACCCCACAAGAAAGGGATAGGCATAGAATGAACATAACCCAGGGCGGTCTAACTGAACCCTTTCGTCCTGGGAGGCCGGTACCATCTCTATATAAATGGGAATGCCCCATCGCTCCCCCAGCTCCTTTATCCCGATCTCCCCCATGAGTGGTCTGATGTCTACCTGCTCTACTCCCCCGTCGGTACTGAAGTCTACCACCGCTCTCCCAGGGTGGAACAGTATCTCTTCTACCGATGGGACCTCTTCGCTCTCCATCAGGTCAGAATCCCCCTCCACCGAAGCGTGATCCTCAACCATCGGCAAGACAACCTGAAGATTATCTCCAGAAGAAGCACTCATCATCGGCAATCCAGAAAGGAAGGAGGAAGCGATGTGGGAAGAACAGAAGGGATGAAGGAATACTGCGTGAAGAAAAAAATAAAAGGAAGGCTTAGATAAACTCGAAGAGAGATGTCTTGAAAATCTTTAAAAAGACAAGCGAAAAAGTGTGAGGCAAATGATGGAGCTCACCCAATTTATAGGCCACAAGTCCTGAGCGCGAAAACTGACAGTCGCCATTAAGATCTGACCACGTGCAAAATGATTTGGTTTCTTAGCAACGTGTCATTCCATTTATCAACCGACGTGGTGGTTTCGATATTGTCGTAACATTACCAGGGAATTAGCGAGATTCCCCTCCCTTAGGCCGCTCTAAGGACTCATGGTAAATTTAAGGGGTAGTGTATGTCGAACTCAGTGTGATGATGTTATGAAAATGGTCCGCCCGTCAAGGTTGGCAGGGCACGACCTCGACGGACGGAGGGACTAACTGTATTGGTCAAAATCTGACCGCTCAGTTACGACGGCCATGACCCTGTCCCAATTACTTTATATGAGTAGTTTAAGGATCTGACATCGCCCGATTCAGATTAGCTAGGGAATAAGCGTCACGACTAGTATCCCTCCAAGAGGGGAAGCCGTCCCCCCGATCCGACCGAACCGAGATGTGACAAACGAGATATCCTCAGCTATAAATAGAATGTGAATCTCAAATGAAAGAAGGGGGGATCAGAACTGGCAACCCAGGATCTCAGAAACATGAGAGACAAGAGAGCTCCATGAAAAAGGAAAGAAGCTTAAGGTGAGGGGGAAGAAGATCTGAGACCTTCGACCCTCCCAGGGGAAAAGAATTGAATTGTAATTTTTCGAACCTCCTCATGGGGAGGTGGGACAAAGTTCAATGATCAATAAAAGTTTTCCCCCAATATTTTTCCTGTTTGATCTTCTATTTTTTTTTCTGTCTTTCGATCCGGTATTAATTATAATTGACTATGATTTACCTCTTCAACTATATTGATTGATTTGCTCGAAAAGTATTGTTTAACTTTTGAGTCAAACAAGGGCAAAACCAAGAAAGACAAAGTTTACAAAAGCGTCATTTAATCAAGTTGAAGTTTATGGGTTCTAAAGTTTTCATTGAATTCATAACTCGTTTTAGTTATAATAAATATTTCAAAAATAAATTTAAGATAGTATAAGCAAAGTTTTTGAAATTTTTCGTCGGAACCCCTATGTAAAATGGGCAATTGAAGTAATTAATGACCATTTAAAAGAAGATGCGTTCGTGTATATGTCTGTCAAAACTAGTACCACATTTCACATTCATGGTCCCCAACGTTAGTGGAAACAGCAGAGATTAGGGTTTTTGACCTATGGGTTCACTAGGTATCTGTGCACACACGTGCGCACTGTTTCTGCATATTGAAAAGCAAAAAAGAGAAAAAAACAAAAAGAATAAAAAAGTTTGTGGGAGAAGGAACAGTCGGAGTCTGATGAAACCTTATTCCTCGACTCTAATTATATAGAGGTCGTTTAGTTTGGGAACAATTTATCCGGAACTATATTGATGGAATATATGTATTTCACTCATTATAATAAATGTAAACGTATTTGACGGGCACATAGTTTAAAAAATAAATAAAGATATTTAAAATCTTCGATCCTAAACAAGCTATAGTATTTTTATGATTGTAATTCTTTTGAAATTTATAGTGTTAAACATGTTAGAGTATCGATAAAAATTTCGCATTAAGAATATAATTAAAAGTTTAAATTATAGTATTTTCAAATTTAGAAAAGAAGATCCTACTGCTGGAGAATGAATAAAGTCTTAACGTACATGATAGCTGTAACGTATGGCTACAACTCCAAAATATAATTTATTCTCCAAATGATCATTATGATTAAGTATTAGAAGACTAAATATGATTTCTAACATGAATAAGAAAACTCAAGTAGTTATACAATAATTTAAGGCATAACATAAGACTAACAAGTATGAATGTATGTTCATAATATAATGTATGACTACTACGGCTAAATCAAGTATATCAACAAATCTCAAGAATAACTCATTTGGCTCAAATTTAAAATTAGAAGAGAGTTAGATTCATGGTCCTTTTTACATTTAGGGATATCTTATATATTATGAATCGATTGGTGTCCTATTATCAATCGTTTCTGCTTTGAATTATTATTATTATTATTTTTCATTTCCTGCTTTCTCTTTTTTGTCTTTTTATTATATTGAGCCGAGGGTCTTTCGGAAACAGCCTCTCTGCCCCCTTGGGGTAGGGGTAAGGTCTGCGTACACGCTACCCTCTCCAGACCCCACTTGTAAGATTTTACTGAGTTGTTGTTGTTGTTATTGTTGTTTGGTGTCCTACTAGCATATAGGTACTCATTAGGTAAATAATTCTAAATACTCAAACAATTGATTCTTGGCTTGCGAGAGTTGCAAAGAGAAGTTTAATGAAATGGATTATACAAGGAAAAGAATACTCTTTTGCTCGACTGAGACATCCAGCACAAATGTTTTAAAAGGCGGGGCGTGAGGCGAGACGTTTTATCTTTAACGAGGCGAGGTGTAAGCCCTGAAACATGGGGCGTAAGTCCCACATATCTTTAAATTTTACTGATTTCAAGAATTTTAAGATAGTATGAAATAAAAAATAATTATAAAAATTACATTAAAATCACAAAATTATAACAAATAATCTATTTAAAATATTTATAAATTATAATTCAACTATGAATAATACAAAAAGTATGACATATATCATAATATGCAAATTAGCTGCAACGGTTACAATTCAAATATCAAAAGTAATGTATTCGATACGAAATCTTATATGTATCTCTTAAGGAGTAATGAATCATGAAAGAATTTCGATATTATAATTTGATATTTTTCTGTAAATACTCCTTTTATTTAATATGTTTTTTATTTGAAAGGAAATTTATATAAAAATATAATTCATAATTTAAATATAATTCTCTAGCATAATTTATTTTTAAGTTTCAACAAGTAAATAAAGAGACACATAATTTACCATACAATACCATGATAACTAATTATTTGTAAATAGTTACTAGCTAATACTTAGCTATTAAATTAATAAGTATTGTATCTCGTAAATATGGAAAATAATATTTTGAAAAATAATTATAAAAAATTATGGACTACTATATGGTAAAGATAAAATAAAAGTTAATAAATAAATATATTTTAAATGAAAGATTTATTTAAAATTAACTATCATAGCAGTCTTAGTAGATAACGTGCAAGAATATTATTTTAATTATGACATAAAATACTCTCAACTTAATGATTTATGATAAAGAAAAAAGTAATTTTGAATAGTGAATAATTTATTAAGCAAAATTTGAGAATTTACAAGGTTAGTTACATAGAATTGCATAATATTCTATTAGGCGAGCCTAGTACGCTGGCCGTTGGGCGTGTCCAAGGTATAAACCTCGATAGTTGAGGCATATGTCTCATGGAACTAAGCCCCATACATAAGTCCAGGGGCATTTTACGAGTGCTCTGCCCCGGACGAGCCCCAAGCGAGTCCCAATTCTACCTTTTAAAATAGAGTCCAGGACATTCCTATCACTCAACTTTCCATTATTGTGTAAATTTCCTCGTCTTGCTCTATTATCATTCTCTACTTTAGAACTCCATCATAGCTTTTTCTTTTACTTTCAAAATATTCTATACCACTCACCTGCTAAGGCGGATTCAGAATTTTGGAAAGATGATTGCTCTATTATAAAGAGGTAGATCCAAAATATAAATTTTACGGGTTCAATTTTTAATTCTTACTATTGCACTCATTACACTTCTAGAAGAATAAGTTCAAAATTAATTTTTTATAACATAGTAATTTTTTTACATTTATATCTTTACACTGTGTCAAATGTATTGGGACAAGATGAACCTGAACCCATTGACTATATGTTATTTCATACACTCCTATTAGTTTAAATATACATAATTTTTTTAATTATATAAGATCTCACGGTGACAAAAGAAGAACCAAAATTTTCAATGTGTGAAAATTTGAAAGAATACATCAAACAAAGAAGGAAAAAATAAAGTACTTGTTTTAGAAATAAATTTTGTGTTTCGAGGCCTTAAAAACCTCCTTCTATCTTACCTCGATTTGTGTGCGCAGTCTATGCCCGTATCCGAAAAGAATTTTGTGAAAATCTGTGAAAAATAATAAATTTTACTTTTCAAATGAATTTAAGTTGACTTCGATCAATATTTTGGGTAAACGGATCTGGACCCATGATTTGACGGTCCCGAAAAGTCCGTAAGAAAATATGGGACTTGGGCATATGCCCGGAATCGAATTTCGAGGTTCCAAGCCCGAGAAATAAATTTTTAAAGAAAATTATTTTCTGGAATATATATGAGTTTTCAGAAATGAAATGTGTTTGGAATTCGATGGTATCGGGACCGTATTTTAGTTTCGGAGCCCGATACAGGTCTTATATGTGATTTAAGTTGAGCCTGTAAAGTTTGGTAAGAAACGGAAGTCATATGACGTGATTCGGAACCTTAGTTATAAAATTTGAAACTTTGAAAGTTCTTGAGTTTTTCTTTGATTTTGATACTAAAATTCACAGTTGTTGATGTTATTTTTTCGGTTTGGAGCCCCGAGGGCTCGGGCGAGTTTTTGATAGGCCACAGAGTGAAATTTGGACTTAGGAATTTCTGGTATGTTGTAGGTCTGCCGGCTTCGCAAATGCGAGACCGCAAATGCGAAAAAGACCTGGCCTGCCTTGGGGTCGCAAATGCGACGTAGTCATTGCAAAAGCAATATCGGAAATACGAAGGGCCCATCGCATTTGCGAAGTGGCTTGGAATCCTTCAGTGTCGCAGATGCGACAATCCCATCGGAGAAGCAAGTTTGCGATTGCAAACATTAATCGCAAATGTGATGATAGCAGTCTTGTATTGCGAACCCTGGTCGCAATTTCAACATCTGCAACCTGCAAATCCATAACTTAGCCAAAAATCTTTCATTTTTCAAACCCTTTCAAAACCAAAACACTCTTGGGCGATTTTTCAAAGACAGTTACTCTTCCAAATCAATTATAAGTCATTTCAAACTTGTTTTTGCTAATCTTTAACGACTTTTCTCGTGATTTCAACTCAAAATCAAAGGTTTTCATGGGAAAACTGGGTATTTTGGGTAGAACCTAAGTTTTTTCAAATTTTAGGGATTTGGACCTCGATTTGAGGTCTGATTTTAAAATAAATTATATATTTGAGTTCGTGGATGACCATGTGGACGTAGGGTTGATTTTTGAATTTTTGGGAAAAACTTTAGAAAACTTATTTTCATGCATTAGAATTGATTAATTTAGCATTTATTGATATAATTAAGTAACTTGTGACTAGATACGAGCGAATTGGTGGTGGAATCAAGAGGTAAAGCGTTAGTTGAGGCTTGAATTGTGTTCTTGGCATCGAGGTAAGTGTTTGGTTTGACCTTAGCTTGAGGGATTCAGAGTTGTGTCCTATTTGTTATATGTTATTTGTTGAGTGCGACGTATAGGCATGGTGACGCGTATCTATACGTTGGTGTCAATCATGCCCGTGAGTCTTATATTATGATTAATGTGACTCTGTTTGTATTCATGCCTTATGTGATGATTTCTATTGTTGAGCAAAGCTTGTGGAAGTAATAGTGGTATTTGAATATTGAAGAGCGTTGGCTCAAGTTATATAATAAATTGTGGAAGTATAATTGGCAATTGAATCTTATAGAGCATTGGCTCAAGTTGTGAAGTAAGTATGAATAAGAGAAGAGGAATATTATATTGTTTCCCTTTCCGGGATGTTATTGATTTTAATGCTATTTCCCTTGTCGGGATGTTGATGCTTTGATATTATTCCCTTGCTGGGATTTGATTGTTGAGCTATTGTTCCCTTGTTGGGATTTTATTGTGAACTTATTTATTCTCTTGCGCTTATTGCTTCTGATTGTTGCTTGGGTGAGGAAGAGTGTTAAAGCACAAATGGTGATGTCGTGCATTATTTTGGTGAGAGAGTATTAAAACACAAAGGGTGATTCCGTGTATGATATTGTGAGAAAGAGTTTAGAAGCACGAAGGGTGATGAGTGTTGCACAATGTATAATTTTTTGCCGATTATATTGATTTTATGGTGAGGACGAGGGTAAAAGCACGAAGGGTGATGCCGTGTAGATTATATTGATTCTTATGGTGAGGACGAGAGTAAAATCACGAAGGGTGATACTGTGCACTTGTTTGATTTTTTATTCTTGTTGATAATTAAGTTATGGTGTTTCTTATATTTACCTGCTGTCCTTCTGTTATCATTTGGTGATTTCCCGCAACATATTTACCCCTCCCATCCTTTACTATACAATTCTACTTTTATTTTTCGATGTATATGTTTTAACTACACAGGTTATTTCGTAGTCTGGTCCTAGCCTCGTCACTACTTCGCCGAGGTTAGGCTAGGCACTTACCAGCAAATGGGGTCGGTTGAGCTGATACTACACTCTGCATTGTGTGCAGATCCCAGTACTGGAGCATACAGACCGTAGCTTTGGGTTGCTGCCTTCAGTCCATTCGGAGATCCAAGGTAGTCCTGCACGCGTCCGCAAGCCCTGGCGTCTCCCTCTATCCTTTCATCCTGTTTCATTTATGTATTTCAGACACAGTGTTGCATTTATTTTTCGGACCTTGTTTGTAGTATTCTTAGACCGTCTGTGAAGTTGTGACACCAGTTTTGGGTAGTCTTTGTTTAAGAAATTGTATCGCAAAGATTTAAATGGTTTATTTGTTTTTTTTTCAGTTGTTTATATTCTTCTATTTATAAAATGTTGGTTCATAATTGTTAAATGATTAAAAATTGGAATAAGGTAAATTGTTGGCTTGCCTAGCTATCAGGACTCCCGAGTGTGAAAAATTCGGGTCCTGACAAGTTGGTATCAGAGCTCTAGATTACATAGGTCTCACAATTCATGAACAAGCATAGTAGAATCTGAGGGATCGGTACATACACGTCTGTATTTATCCCCTAGAGGCTACAGAGTTAGGAAAAACTCCACATTTATTCTTTCCTGTCATGCAGTTTGGTTTCTCAATGCTAATTGAATTTCTACTGTGGTTTTTGGTAGGTGGCGAAAACACATGCTTCCTCATCCATTGATCAGCATCTCGAGCCCCCAGTAGCTGCTCCCACGAAGGACAGAGGGCGAGGTCAAGGCCGTGCTAGAGGCCGAGGTAGGGGCAGAGCTCAGCCTAGAGCATCAGCACCAGCGCCGGAGCCTCAGGTTGAGTATGATGATGAGGTTCCGTCCCAGGCAGTTCTGGTGGGCCCAGCTCAGGTCCTAGAGGTGTTAACTGCTACCCTAATATTCCAGGATGCTCTGGTCCGTCTAGTGGTCCTTATGGAGAGTGTAACCCGGGCAAGCTTGCTTCCTGTAGCACCAGCCATCTCTCAGGCTGGGGGAGGAGCCCAGACTCCTACTACTCGTACTCCGAAGCAGATGCCTCTCCAATTTTAGACTCCAACAGCTTATCCAGTTGGAGTAGTTCAGCCGGGTGTGTTAGCTCAGACCGGTGATGGAGCAGCTATCTCTGCTGATGCCTTGTGGATATTGGATAGGTTTACCACGATCTTCACTACCACTTTCAGCAGTGCATCTTCTGAGGAGCCCCAGGATTATTCAGAAGCTATCATGAGGTTCTTAGGAACATGGGGATATTGGAGACCAATGGGGTCAACTTTGCTACTTTTCGCTTGTCTAGATCCGCCAAGACTTGGTGGAGAGATTATTGTTTGGCTAGACCAGTTGGGTCACCAACTTTGACTTGGAATCAATTTTCTCAGCTATTTCTGGAGAAGTTTCTACTTGCCATTCAGAGAGAGATCTATCGGAGGCGGTTTGAGTGTCTTTAGCAGGGTTCTATGACTGTTACTTAGTATGAGACCAGGTTTATTAATTTGGCCCGTCATGCTATACTTATACTCCCCACTGAGAGAGAGAGAGAGTGAGAAGGTTCATTGAGAGGCTCATTCAGCCCATTCGACTTCAGATGGCTAACGGGACGGGGAATGAGATTTCTTTTCAAGAGGCGGCCAATGTGGCCAGGAGAGTTGAGATGGTACTATCACAGGGAGGTGGTCAAGGGTCTGACAAGAGGCCTTGCTATTCAGGCAGATTCAGTGGCGCCTCTTCTTGAGGCTTTCGATGCAGTTATCATAGGTACCGTTCTAATTTGTAGTAGAGATGCTTCAGTTCTATTTGATTCAGGATCTACATACTTCTATGTGTCATCTTTTTTTGCACCGTATCTGGTCATGCCTAGTGATTCTTTGAGTGCTCCTGTATATGTGTCTACACCGGTGGGTGATTCTATTATGGTAGATTGTGTCCATAATTCATGTATAGTTGTGATTGGGGGTGTTGAGACTCAAGTAGATTTGTTACTCCTCAACATAGTTGATTTTGATGTCATATTGGGGATGGACTGGTTATCACCATACCATGCTATGTTGGACTGTCATGCCAAGACTGTGACCTTAGCCTTATCGGGCTTGGCTCATTTAGAGTGGATAGAGACTCTTGGTCATTCTACCCATCATTTTATCTCATATATGAAGGCTCGACATATGGTCAAGAAGGGGTGTTTGGCTTATTTGGCATATATTCGTGATTCTAGTGCCGATGTTCTTTCTATTGATTTTGTGCCTATTGTTTGTGAGTTTCCTGAGGTATTTCCTTCGGACTCGTTGGGTATGCAACCCAACAAGGATATTGACTTCTGCGTTGATTTAGCTCTGGGCACTCAGCCCATTCCTATCCCATCGCATTGTATGGCCCCGCTTGAATTGAAGGAGCAGTTGCAAGACTTGCTTGAAAAAGGCTTTATTAGACCTAGTGTCTTGCCTTGGGGTGTGCTGGTGTTGTTTGTTTAGAAGAAGGATGGATCGATGCGAATGTGTATAGATTACCGGCAATTGAACAAGGTTAAATCAAGAATAAGTATCCATTGCCAAGGATTGATGATTTGTTTGATCAGCTTCAGGGTGCCAAGGTATTTTCGAAGATTGACTTGAGATCTGGCTACCATTAATTGAGGATCAGGTTATCCAATGTTCTTATGACAGCTTTTCGCACTTGGTACGTGCATTATGAGTTCTTGGTGATGTCATTCGGGTTAACAAATTCCCTGGCAACTTTTATCGATTTGATGAACCGAGTGTTCAGGCCCTGCATGGATTCATTCGTGATAGTCTTCATTGATGATATTTTGATTTATTCCCGCAGCCGGGAGAAGCATGAGCAGCATCTTAGAGTTGTTCTTCAGACTTTGAGAGATAGTCAGTTGTATGCTAAGTTTTTGAAGTGCGAGTTTTGGTTGGGGTCAGTTGCTTTCTTGGGTCATGTTTTATCAGCAGAGGGTATTCAGGTTGATCCGAAGAAGATAGAGGTAGTCAAGGACTGGCCTAGGCTCACATCAGCTATAGAGATCTAGAGTTTCTTGGGTTTGGTCGGCTATTATCGTCGGTTTGTGGATGGGTTTTCTTCTATTGCAGCCTCGATGACCATGTTGACCCAGAAGGGTACCTAGTTCAGGTGGTTAGACAAGTGTGAGTCGAGCTTTTAGAAGCTCAAGACAGCTTTGACTACAACGCCAATGTTGGTTTTGCCCACAAGTTCAGGGCCATATACAGTTTATTGGGATACATCTCGTATTGGACTTGGTACGGTGTTGATGCAGGATGACAAGGTCATTGCTTATGTTTCACGTCAGTTGAAGATTCATTAGAAAAATTATCTAGTTCATGTATTGATATTTGGAGGCATTATCTATATGGCGTGTCATGTGAGGTGTTCACGGATAAAAAGAGTTAGCAATACTTGTTCAAGCCGAAGGAGTTAAATTTGAGGTAGAGGAGGTGGTTGGAGCTATTGAAGGACTATGATATCACCATCTTATATTGTTCGGGGAAGGCCAATATGGTGGTCGATGCTTTGAGTAGGAAGTCAGCCAGTATGGGCAGTCTTGCGTATATTTCGGTCGGTAAGAGACCGCTTGCTTTGGATGTTTAAGCTTTGGCCAATCAGTTCGTGAGGTTGGATGTTTCGGAGCCCAGCCGTGTAGTAGCTTGCACAGTTTATCGTTTTTCTTTATTTGAGCATATCCGAGATGGGCAGTATGATGATCTTCATTTGTGCGTTCTTAGAGACACGGCGCAGCACGGTGGTTCAAAGTAGGTTACATTAGGAGATGCTGGGGTTTTGAGGCTTCAGGGTCGAGTTTGCGTGCCTAATGTGGATGGGCTTTGGGAGTTGATTTTAGAGGAGTCCCATAGTTCCCCGTACTCTTTTCATCCCGACACCGCTAAATGTATTAGGATTTGCGACAGCATTATTGGTAGAGAAGAATGAAGAAGAACATTATTGCATATGTGGCTCAGTGTTCGAATTGTTAGAAGGTTAAGTACGAGCATTAGAGACCTGGTGGTCTGTTCCAGAAGATTGAGATTCCTAAGTGGAAGTGGGAGCGTATCACTATGGACTTTGTTGTTGGACCCCCACGGACTCAGAGGAAGTTCGATGCAGTATGGGTTATTGTTGATAGGCTGCCCAAGTCAGCACATTTCATTTCTATGGCAGTCTCATATTCTTCTGAGAGGTTAGCTGAGATCTATATCCGGGAGATTATTCGCCTTCATGGTGTCTTGTGTCTATCATTTCAGACCGAGGTACTTAGTTTACCTCACATTTCTGGAGAGCAATTCAGCAGGGCGCTCAATATCAGTATAATCAACCAGGCTCTCGACCTCAATATCAATGTACTCAACCAGGCTCTCGGCCTCAATATCAATATATTACCACTGCGGCGCGCAGCCCGATCCCATAAATATAATACCGCTGCGGCGCGCAGCCCGATCCCATAATCAGTCCAAAATCACATAAGCATCTCAGCACAATAGCAAATAAATTATTCTGCCCAAACTTCATTAGAAATATTATTTAAGTCCCAAGTTTTGAGAAAAGTGGATGAGTTTTCAAAACAACATTTAATACTAGGATTGGGTTCAATTTTCTGTACACCTGGTAAGAAACCAGTAAAATAATCCCTGAAGGATTCACATAATTGGCACGAAGCCCAAACATGACAATTAGCCCAAATTGTGATGATAGAAGTAGTTTCAGTCAATTACGCGGTAAAATCAACAACCGGGGCGGACCAAATCACAATCCCCAACAGTGCTCTACCCCACGCTCATTTCCGGCGTGCAAGTGACCTCAATACAGCACTATGGTATGCAAGTCCGGGATTTCAAACCCTCAGGATATCATTTACAATCATTACTCACCTCGAACCGGTGAAATCTCTAGCTCTCAACGCCTTTGCCCCTCAAATCAGCCTCCACGTGCGTCGAATCTAACCAAAATCAGAGCGAATACATCACAATATGCTAAGGAAACATAAACCAATCGAAAATAATTGAAAAATATCAAAATACCGAAATTTGGCAAAACCCGAGCCCCGGGCCCACTTCTCAAAAATCAGAAAAATTAAAATCATCGGATTCCTTATCTCGCCACGAGTCTAACCATACCAAAATTATCCAATTCTGATATCGTTTGGTCCTTTCAATAATCATTTTATATTTTGGAAGATTTCACCAATTTTCTTCCCAAATTCTATCCCAAATCACAATTAAATGATGAATTCAATGATAGATTCATGTACTCTAACCAAATCTGAGTTAGAATCACTTACCCCGATGAATTTCTTGAAAAACCTTCAAAAAATCGCCAATCCGAGCTCTCATGGGTAAAATATCAAATAAAACCCAAAATCTCATATTTATAGAGTAGCCCCAGATTTTGACCTCCGCGGCCGCGCAAAAATGACTGTGGTCCGCGCAAAACAAGTGCAGTCCGCGCTAAGACAAACGCGGCCCCGCCAACTTTGACTGCAGTGACAGGTTTCGGTATTTTGGCTATAACTTTTGCTACAGATGTCCAAATTGCTATATCTTTAGCTTTATGAAAATAGACACGAAGGGCTACGACTTGCGTTTTTGAATCAACTCAAAATTCCTTTTTAGATAAAATGATATGAGCTTCCGAAGCATGGCCAGCGGGCAGGTTTCACCGCGGCCGCGACCCTTTTTGTGCGGTCCGCGCGACGCCTATCGCGGCCGCGCCCGTTTTTGTGTGGTCCGCACAGCACTCACCACGGATACACTTCTTTTTGTGCGGTCCGCGCGGGTGGGTTCCGAGGCCTCCAACCCTTCTGGACCTTCTACAAATATGATTTTCGGCTTAAAACATCCCGGAACCTACCAGGAACTCACCCGAATTCCCGGGACTTCAAACCAATTGTACCAAAACATCCTAAAACCTTATTCAAATATGTTCCAATCATCAAAATACTTCAAACAATATCAAATCTCTCAAAACACATCGGATTAAAGCCTAAGTTTCTAAAATCTTCCAAAACACGTTTTTAATCAAAACCCAACCAAATCACATCCGAATGACCTAAAATTTTGCACGCACGTCCCAAATGACAAAATGACGCTACAACAACTTTCGGAATTCCATTCCGACTTCCGAATCAAAATCTCACCTACCAACCGGAATTCGCCAAAATACTAACTCCGCCAATTCAAGCCTGATTCTACATCGGACCTCCAAAATCATTTCCGATCACACTCCTAAGTCATAAATTATCCCTCGAAGTTAACCGAATCATCGGAATTCAAATCCAAACCCTCTAACTCAATAGTCAATATCCGGTTGACTTTTCCAACTTAAGGCTTCTTAAAAGAGACTAAGTGTCTCATTTCTTATTAAAACCACTTCAAATCAACTCAATTACACAATATATGGATAATGAAGCATAAGGAAGCTGAGAATGGGAAAATCGGAGCGGTAACTCATGAGACGACGGGTCGGGTCATCACATCCTCCCCAACTTAAACAAACGCTCGTCCTCGAGCGTACTCAGAATTGTTCTAAAAGCCAACCAATTGCTTGATAACCTTACCATGCATATACCCGGGGGTGATCCCACATCACCCTATCTCATATAGGTCCGACAACACATTGTAACTGATTTTTTTTTTCAATCTAATCTAGCCCACAAACCATAGGACCATATTTACACTTTTGAAATCCTTTATATGATCAGAATCCCACATTTATACTGTGAATAAGCCCGAATAAGCTGTAACACCCCATACCTGCAACCTTAGGTGCAATTACATAACATAACACATGACTCAAACGCTTGCAACAATAACTCCTAATCATAGCAGTTGCACGCAACAACCGAATACCGATAGAAAACCTCTTATCAACTAAGCTCTCATCCTAACACCTTCATATACTGCAAAGGATAAATAAAACACACAGTAAGCCATACCCATTTCTTAGATCAACCATGCCTGAAGCTACTTCTTCTTTGGCAAAAACCGTAGCAAATTTTTGAGTTGAACCTCAATATTATCCTTCCAACATACCAAAATAGAATCTGTTTGTACTCATTAATGACCCCTCTGATCTCTTCTAATCCAACACACTACTCTGGTGACATAACACATCAATACAGGCCTAAGCCACAACTTGCACAGTACGCACGCCAATAAGCAACAGTCCGAGTATACTAAGTTCATGAAAATGGCTCAAATGAAAGAGCTGTACCACCAGCTCACTAGTACCACCACAACACAAGGCTGAGAACTTGTCTCACATCATAGAAACAGAACACCCGAATCTAATCGCGAGGTATTCAGACACTAGTTCACCTGAGACACCCCAGGTCACCATGCTCAAAAAAATCAACCAAGCGCAATTTGATGTCTAGTACCACAAGTGAATCATCATGCCCACGGGGAAGTACATAATACAGTGCCATACTAGTAAGTCTCACTATTGCACCATCCGGTTACGCTAGAAAGGGAAAATACCTCAAAGAAGAGAGCCGCTTTGCAAGTTCCACAAGTACCACCCCAACGATATGCTATGAGCTCGTCAATCATAGTGGAACCCAGGTACACGAATAGAATAATAATAACCAGCTCTTCTATAGCTCATATTGACAGCAGCCTCATGATCAACTTAGTTGCCAACTACATAATCCACCTGTCACGTTCACAGACCTCCAGTCCAAGCATATCATATAGAAGCAATACAACAAGTACACGTGTATATGCTAACTGAAACAAGATTCTCATGCTCCTTAACTGGCATAAATGACACTTTATATCGTAGGCATGAACAAACTGCACTGTCATAGCTCAAATCAGCAAGTTAACACAGAATTAGTAATTACCAAGTTTGTTCTGGAATTTAGCATCTTGAAAATCTCAAGTATAGTCCAGATAGTTCTTCACAGAGTTACGAATAAGAGAAACATTATACCTTTAAGCTCAATATCCCACTCTAGGCATATCATAGCCTACACATCTTCCGAGCATGAATATTGGCTCGGTGCCTGCACACAGGTTCAAACCTCACCTATATTCGCGCTCACAGCGCATAGTTATCACCATCAATTAGCTCGACTAGTGCATCCAATGAGTTAGATAAAATACTCTCCTCAACATACCACAATCCCGAAATAGTACATTTTTGAGAATTCCCCATCTCCAAATTCATAGATCACATAAATTACCGTAACTAATCACAACCTTAGCACCCAAATGACTGACACATTCCTCAAGTACAATCATCCCATGATAATTATTTTCAAAAAAATTTCTGCAATACACAACAAGATCGAAATATTAGTAGTCGATCAATCAAGTGAGTGTTGAAATGCCACTAAACATTTGTTAATCAGAATATAATGTGCACCCTTCTCAGGACTTACCGAGCAGTTATAACATTCAGTCTAAATATCTGAAACTGACCATTCCATCCAAAATTCATGACCCTCCCTTTAAGAATGAACTGCCACCTTGCACTTAGAAATATTAAACATGCACAACATACCACGTCTATTATGCCATCATTTTGCAAACGCAAGAATATCATTAGAAATTTCTGTGCTATAGGAAAATTCACATTCCGACAGTTAGAAATCTTCTATTTTCTCCCATTTAGGAGGAGTTCATAATATACAGTATGCTCCGCGCACCGGTAGAAGTTATCCAGCTCGAATCGTGATAAAACCATAGAGAAAATTTTCAAATCTGTTCACACATAACCAAGCTATCAATACGAGGCAAAGGATACTTGTTCTTCACTATTACTTTATTCAATTGCATGTAATTAATGCACATTCTCACTGTGCCATCCTCCTTCTTCACAAATAAGACTGGTGTACCCCAAGATGACGCTCTAGGCCGAATGAACCCTTTTTTTCTAGGAGTTCCTGGAGCTGCTCTCCGCTGGTGCCATACGGTACGGTTGAATAGAAATGGGATGAGTGCCCGGCACCAGGTCAATGCCAAAATAAATATCCATGTCGGGAGGCATGCCCGGTAGGTCTGCAGTAAATACATCAGGAAAATCCCTCACAACTGGGACAGAATCAATACTAGGAGCCTCAGCTCTAATATCTCGCACAAAAGCTAGATATGATAGACAATCCTTCACAACCATACGCTGGGCTTTCAAGAAAGAAATTACTCTACTAGGAACATAATCAGTCATACCACACCATTCGATCCTCGGAACACCTAGAATAGCCAAAGTGACTGTCTTAGCATGACAATCTAGAATAGCACGACACGGAGATAGACAATCCATGCCCAGAATAACATCAAACTCCACCATGCGCAATAGCAATAAATTAACTCGGGTCTCCAGACCCCCAATATTCACAACACATGATCGGTACACACGGTACACGACAACAGTATCGCCCACCGGGGTAGATACATGAATAGGTAAAGAAAGAAACTCTCGGGGCATACCCAAATAATAAGAAAAATATGAGGACACATAAGAACAGGTGGAACCGGGATCGAATAATACCGAGGCATCTCTCTGGTAGACTGGTACAATATAGCTCTTAACCATGCAATCAACTTAATTAATAGCAAACTCCCCAACTTGGATCAAAGCCATATATAAAAACGCACTCAATAACTCATAACACACATACTCTATTGTTGTCGTAATACCATACTGAGATTGAACTTACTCCTTCATAAGCTTCATCTGAAATTTTAACTCTTCTGCAATTCTTGCATTCACTCACACAATAGTCAAACCCACTCTCTAGGCAACCAAATTTTGACTAAATCCCAAAATTTTCAAAAATTTCGGCAGAGTCTCCTTTGTAATTAGGCCTATCCACCTACAAGAGAATCACCAAAACCATCCTAACAACACATCCACAACTTGACAAAGCATCACAATATATATCAATAACATTAATATCAATATTACATGTATTATATTATAAGAATTGATACATGGACATGCATTGCACCTATTTGAATCGTAACATATAGAAAATACCTTTCGATCCTTCATTATTGGGCTATTCAACCAAGTAAGACCATTTTCTTTCCTTAATGTTTTTGACCTTCAAGGTGAGCTCCTCAACTCATAGATTTCGTCATAATACATTTACAAAAGCGATGTCAGCTCCCAGACTTACCTAACTAGTACGACAATTAGTTTCCCCTCATAAGCTAATTACCCATTAGCTTTACCTTTAGTCAGTATCTTTATATACCTTCCACTGTCATACACATTACACAATCACTTAATCTTCCTGAGTCTAAACTCATACCATAATATAAAATTTACTTCACTCCAAATAGGAGACATGAAAAGATTCTCCACGCGCCCATAACTCGAGGCTACACATCCAATCATAATGAAAATCAAACACTTAATAGTTCATCTATCATCCTGTAGCCCTTCCTCGTCACTTCTAAGTCATATATATACATCTCGTAGTACTAACATACTCATCACATATCCACACCTGTCATTTTCACTAATAGGGGCACTACCGAACATATAAGTTCAAAAACACTTGTTCACACAATCAGCACCTCGGTGCTCCAGCCATAGGCAAAGATCCGACCTCAAGTCCTCTAGACTGGCCCAACATAAACACGCAGGGATTACATCTCGCCCCTCAATTGGGAAATCGAAAGCCATCAAGGCACATCAAATTTTGAACGATCATGCACTCGTTCAAACATGTGGAAGGAATTTCAAGAGTTTCTTTTCAAGCTGAATCAAGGACGCACGATAAGAATTCAAGAATGTGAAGTTTTCCTAAAGGTTCGGCAGCCTCTCGAAGATAAATACAGACGTCTCCGTACCAATCCGCGAGACTCTACTAAACCTGCTCATGACTCATGAGACCTAGTAACCTAGGCTCTGATACCAACTTGTCACGACCCAAATCCCAAACCTGGTCGTGATGGCGCCTCTCGTGGAGACATAGCCATCCAGTCAACCCAATTCATCCTTTTAAAATAATTATTTAACGCAATTATAGTACAGCATAATTTAATAATACCAAATAGCGGAAATATAGATAAAAATGCAAAAATCCAACCCAACTCTACCCGACCGAGGTGTCACAAATCACGAGCATCTATAAAGATCTGTAATACAACTACAAAGCCTATAATACATAGAATAAAATCTAAAATCGAAAGGAAGAAATCCGGTGCCGCAAACGCTGGCGGTCACCTTGCTCAGCTACGATAGCAAATCCTCAACCTGCTCAAACCCGCTACCGGGTAAACCAATACATGTATCTGCACGCGAGGTGCAGGAAGTAAAGTGAGTACTCTAACTCAGTGAGTAATAAAAGTAAATAACAACTGAGCAGTGAGAAATCACGTAAGGCAAACCATCATGCTATATAAGACAGTATAACCCTTGAGAAAATAGTGAAACCGTAAAATCTTTTAGAAATATCTGGGCTCAATTTAAAACTTCTGTTGAAAATATCTTTTTCCAACAGTTAAGCAAATGAATGCAAAACAAGTAGTGCAAGCCAGCACAAAAGTCAGTCCCTCGGGCACAGCACTCTATTAACAATTATCACCAGGGTATCAGGTAAGCAGTGCAAGTAGTAGCATGAAAGCCAATGAAATGAGAGTGCTGAATGTCATGACAAATAATATAAACAGAAACAAATGCATGAGTGCAATGAAATGCATATGACGGTACACTCTAGTACCCACAGCGGTGTGCAGCCTGAGCGATCCATATATTTTATCATCGACGATGCTCACTGGGGGTGTGTACAGACTCCGGAGGGACTCCTACAACCCAAGTGCAATATCAAGTCATCTCATAGCATCAAATCCAGGCCCTTGGCCTTATATCAATATCAGTATAATCAACTAGACTCTCGGCCTCAATATCAATGTAGTCAACCAGGCTCTCTGCCTCAATATCAATGTAGTCAACCAGGCTCTCGGCCTCAATATCAATATATTACCACTGCGGCGCACAGCCCGATCCCATAAATGTAATACCGCTGCGGCGCGCAGCCCGATCCCATAATCAGTCCAAAATTACATAAGCATTTCAGCACAATAGCAAATAAATTATTCAGCCCAAACTTCATTAGAAATATTATTTAAGTCCCAAGTTTTGAGAAAAGTGGATGAGTTTTCAAAACAGTATTTAATACTAGGACTAGGTTCAATTTTCTGTACACCTGGTAAGAAACCAGTAAAATAATTCCTGAAGGATTCACATAATTGGCACGAAGCCCAATCATGACAATTAGCCCAAATTGTGATGATAACAAGTAGTTTCAATCAATTACGCGGTAAAATCAACAACCGGGGCGGACCAAGTCACAATCCCCAATGGTGCTCTACCCCACGCTCATATCCGGCGTGCAAGTCACCTCAATACAGTACTATGGTATGCAAGTCCAGGGTTTCAAACCCTCAGGATATCATTTATAATCATTACTCACCTCAAACAGGGTGAAATCTCTAGCTCTCGACGCCTTTGCCCCTCAAATCGGCCTCCACGTGCGTCGAATCTTACCAAAATCAGAGCGAATACATCACAATATGCTAAGAAAACATAACCCAATCAAAAATAATTAAAAAATAAAAAAATCCCAAAATTTGGCAAAACCCGAGCCCCGCACCCACTTCTCGAAAATCAGAAAAATTAACATCAATGGATTCCTTATCTCGCCACGAGTCTAACCATACAAACATTATCCAATTCCGATATCGCTTGGTCCTTTCAATAATCATTTTATATTTTGGAAGATTTTACCAATTTTCTTCCCAAATTCTATCCCAAATCACAATTAAATGATAAATTCAATGATAGATTCATGTACTCTAACCAAATCTGAGTTAGAATCACTTACCCTGATGAATTTCTTGAAAAACCTTCAAAAAATCGTCAAAATCCGAGCTCTCACGGGTAAAATATCGAATAAAACCCAAAATATCATATTTATAGAGTAGCCCCAGATTTTGACCTCTGCGGCCGTGCAAAAATGATTGCGGTCCGCGCAAAACAAGTGCAGTCCGCGCTAAGACGAACGCGGCCCCGCCAACTTTGACTGCAGTGATAGGCTTCGGTATTTTGGCTATAACTTTTGCTACAGATGTCTAAATTGGGATATCTTTAGCTTTATGGAAACTAGACACGAAGGGCTACAACTTGCGTTTTTGAATCAACTCTAAAATCCTTTTAAATAAAAAGATATAAGCTTGCGAAGTAGGGCCAGCGGGCAGGTTTCACCGCGGCCGCGGCCCTTTTTGTGCGGTCCGCGCGACGCTTATCGCGGCCGAGCCCGTTTTTGTGCGGTTCGCACAGCACTCACCGCGGACACACTTCTTTTTGTGTGGTATGTGCGGGTGGGTTCTGAGTCCTGCAACCCTTCTGGATCTTCTACAGATATGATTTTCGGCTTAAAACATCCCGGAACTCACTCGAATTCCCGGGACTTCAAACCAATTGTACCAAAACTTCCTAAAACCTTATTCAAATGTGTTCCAATCATCAAAACACTTCAAACAACATCAAATCTCTCAAAACACATCAGATTAAAGCCTAAGTTTCTGAAATCTTCCGAAACACATTTTTAATCAAAACTCAACCAAATCACATCCGAATGAGCTGAAATTTTTCACACACGTCCCAAATGACAAAATGACGCTACAGAAATTTTCGAAATTCCATTTCGACTTCCGGATCAAAATTTCACATACCAATCGGAATTCGCCAAAATACTAACTCCGCCAATTCAAGCCTGATTCTACATCGGACCTCCAAAATCATTTTCGATCACACTCTTAAGTCATAAATCATCCCCCGAAGTTAACCGAATCATCTGAATTCAAATCCGAACCCCCTAACTCAATAGTCAACATCCGGTTAACTTTTCCAACTTAAGGCTTCTTAAAAGAGACTAAGTGTCTCATTTCTTATTAAAACCACTTCAAATCAACTCGATTACACAAGATATGGATAATGAAGCATAAAGAAGCTGAGAATGGAAAAATCGAAACGATTACTTATGAGACGACGGGTCGAATCGTCACACTTATCATACTAAATTCTGAAGCACTTAAACATTAAATAAGTTTGACACACACAAAAGTCCGAAGAGCTTGATAAAACTCTAAGAATTGCAAAATGAGGCAAAAGTTGGAAAATTTGATAAATCACTGCATGGGACTTAAAGGAATATTTTCGTATATCTTCCTATTATTTAGGTATTTGTTAGTTGATTATATTATCGCAGACAGGAGATCAATTTGGGGACTTGATCTTTATTTTTAAGTTAATTATTAAAATAATATTTTGTGTTATAAAATAAAAGTAATGCAGTAAAATGTAAATAAGAAGAGATAGGAAGAAGGGAGAAGAGTTTTCTTCTTTCACTTTGGTGTATATTTCCATTGCAATTACATGACCTTTTATAGGCATAAAAAGTAAAGATGATTGACATAAAATAGGAGATTTAATCTTTCAACTATTCACAACATGGGCATCCAATGTAGTATCCAATGTAGCATCCAATGTACAAATTATTCATAACACTCTCCCTTGGATGTCCATGTAAGATAATATGCCTAATTAAGAACTTACAAAAAAAAAATTGGGATGTACATAATTATTTATAATATGCATTGCTTGCTGCCTCATTAAAAAATCTTACCAGAAAAACTCAGTGGAACAAAACCTTGGTTAAGGAAAAGAGTGCAGAGTGTAGTTACTCCCCTGATGAAAAATTACTTAATGTCTCGAAGATGACGCATTCCAATCTTATATATAAGCTTTTCAAATATTGAGGTTGGCAATGCCTTAGTGAATAAATCAGTCAAATTATCACTTGAACGAACTTGTTGTACATCTATTTCACCATTCTTCTGAAGATCATGAGTGAAAAAGAATTTCGGTGAAATGTCCTTTGTTCTATCTCCTTTGATATATCCTCCTTTCAATTGAGTTATGCATGTAACATTGTCTTCATACAATATTGTTGGAATATTCTCTTCCGAAGAAAGACCACATGTTTGCTGAATGTGTTGAGTTATAGATCTTAACTAAACGCATTCTCGACTTGCTTCGTGAATGGCTATTATCTCTGCATGATTTGAAGAAGTAGCAATCATAGTTTGTTTTGTCGAACGCCATGATATGGCTGTACCTCCACTTGTAAATAAATAGCTTGTCTGAGATCGACCTTTGTGTGGATCAGACAAATATCATGCATCTGCATAACCAATCAATGA